>CM054062.1:39746399-39972142 GCA_028641055.1 Alopecurus myosuroides
CGAAGGATCCACGAGCATTGGGCAAGGAGGCCCAAAAGAGGACCCTCCACGCGGCCAGATTCCTTGGCCGCGTGAGAGGCCCCCTTTTGGCCCCTGTGGCCCCAATTCCTTCCATCTTCGACTTACCGACTCCGTCTTGACCTAAAACAGACTATAAAAAGGGTCCCTCGTACCCTTACGGAGAGGAGCGCCACCGAAACACCGAAACACCGAAACAGAGACCTGGAGTTCCAGATTGGAGGGGGAAAACTCCGGCGGGGCGCCGCCGGTGTGATCTCCTACCCCTCCAACGTCATCTCCATCGACATCTCCATGAAGAGGGAGTAGTCCACCCCAGGGCTATGGGTTTGTGGAAGTAGCACTTGTATCTCTCTCTCTATGTGCTTCACTAATTAGATCCGTATGAGCTGCCTCACATGATTACGGGCACCGTTGTAATTCCTATGTGGTGGATCTTTTCTATGAGTTATTGAATATGAGATTTCAATTGTTTCTCTTGAGTTATTTGAGTAGATGTATCTTATGTACCCCGTTCTTATTTGCTAGCTTTGATCAATCTAGTTCTTAAGAGTGTGTGTGGGGTGATGGGTGCATTAGTTGGAGTAACGGGGGGTGGCTAGTGCTGTGAAAGTGACAGAAGTTCAGCGATCCACTTAGGTTTTGTTAAACCTTTCTTAGTTACCTCACTAGGGATAAAAAGGAGTACCTTGTTACCGGGGATTTGAAGTGACACTAATCAATCTCCATGACTAGATCTAGCAAGTTCTTACTTAAACTTCATGTCACATTGCTTAAAGCTATACTCTGGTTTTTCCTTAATTATCGAGGTGTTATGATTTATTTCGCATCTTGGTGGAGTATAAGAGGGATCAATATGACCGTAGAGATCTCTATGCTAGGACGTGATGCCCATATGAAAGTACTCAATGTTAAACATGTTATTGTAATCTCACATGTAATTCTTTATGTCCACCGTCTACTACTTTATTTGAGAGAATGCAAGTGTGAAACCATGAACCCCGGTCCTATTTTAATTATAAGAAAACACTCTAGTTACTTTGCTGCAATTTACTTTACTTGCACTTTACTTTACTTGCATCTCCAATTCGAATTTACATTATCTCCATCAACACTTGCATCACAAAAATACAAAAACAATCCATTGCATATTTATTTTCTCATTTGCATTTAGTAGTAGATTTAATTATTGCACATTTACTTTCAGTTTTGCATTGCAATTTAGAAGTCTCACACCTTGTGCTTGACAACCACTTGGTGAGGTTGAGGGCACAAAACTCTCTATTTGTTTGCAGGATCCTGGAGGAAGCTTGGAAGACAACTGCTGAAATACTGGCTCCCCAAGAGTTCGATATAAACCCTCGAGTCACCCTCGTGGGGAAGAAGGCTTGCCACTAGCTACACACTCTGCACTTGGAGTCTCAACCTAGCCATCAAGCGTTTTTCTCGCGCCGTTGCCGGGGAGCCATAGGTGAAGGAGTTGTCCAAGGGAGGTCACAAGAAGTCTTCATCACCAACAAGGTGTGCAAACACCTAAGCTTGGGGAGGTTGCACCTACGTGAGTACCGTCCTTTCTATCTCCACCTTCTTTCAAGTAGATTGTTTTGTTTCTTGTCTTGTTTTTGTTTTTGTTTTGTTTTTGTTCTTGTTTTTATTTTGTCTTGCATATTTTATTTTAGTTTGCATTTTAGTTTTGCATTTAGTTATCTAGTTTATTTTAGTATTTCAAATTTTCTTAGTTACTTTACTTTTGTTTTATATAAAAAATTAAAAACTACATAAAAACTGTTAAAATGGGTGATAGAACTAAATTAAGTGACTACACAAATACACCCAATGACCAATTCATTCTAGGCCAATTACTACACCTGAAATACAAGCTAAAAGCTATGAAGTATGTCCTAGTTTATTGAATTTAATTACTAGAGAGCAATTTGGTGGTAGTGCTATGGATGATGCCTCTATGCATCTTCATGATTTCATGGAAATATGTGATATGCAAAAATTTAAAAATGTGGAAAGTAGTGTTTTAAAACTGAAATTATTTCCTTTTTCACTTAGAGGAAAGGCTAAAGAATGGTTACTTTCACTACCTACAGCTAGTATAAAGTCTTGGGATGATTTAAAAGAAGCTTTCATTAAGAAATATTATCCTCCCGTTAAAATTTTGCAAAATAGGAATAATATCCTCTCATTTAGGCAAAATGATAATGAACATGTAGCCATGGCATGGGATATAATTAAATTAATGATTAGAACATGCCCATCACATGGAGTAAATGAATGGACCATACTACAATCTTTTTATAATGGTCTAAACTACATGTCTAGAAATATACTTGATTCTGCTGCTGGAGGTGCCTTTATGAGTAAAACTGTAGGAGAGGCTAAGAGAAAATTAGAAAGCATATTGCAAAATTATAGTCAATGGAATACTGAAAGAGCACCCAATCCCACTAAGAAAATAAACTCAATTGAAGAAACCAATGATTTGTCTTCTAAAATGGACACTATTCTTGCTTTTATTAATAAACAAAATATGGAGAATGTGTCTTTGCAGGAGCTAGTTGGTAGTAATTCTGAAAGTGTGGATGTTAATTTTGTTAGGAATTATGGTAGAAATGGTTTTGGTAATTCTTACAATTCATATAGTAAACCTCATTATGTGCCAAATAAACCTTTTGTTCCATATCCTAATGCTAATGAAAATAAGTGGAAGCCTTCTAGTGAAATTTCTGAATCTAATAAATTGCTTATGGAACAAGTTGCTAGTCACAATGCTATGATACATGAGTTAAATAAGTCTATTGCATCCATTAGTAGTGATATTAAAGGATTGCAACTGCAATCTTCGAATTTAGATAAAGCATTGTCAAAATTAGCTGATAATCAAGCAACTCTATTAAGCATGTCAGCAGGAAAGCCACAAGCACAACCTAGTGTAGGAATGAATTCTATTACTATTGCTGCTCCTATTATTGAAAATATTGATCATATTGCTGAGAATACAAGTGAGCATGTCCCTACTAGCTTAGAAGAAACTTTGAATGAAATAGTGAAGTACCCTGAATATTTACTTCCATATATGTCTTATCTTGCTAGCAAAGATGAAATTAGTCCTCATGAATCAAGCATGCTAGCTAAATTAGAGAGTAAAGTATAGGAAATTATGATGCTTACTGAAATTAAGGATCCATTGCTTGATTTAGAAAAAAATAGCTTGCAAGAACTTATTGCTACTCTACAAAAATTTGCTAGTGATCCCACTATAAATGTTAATCAACCTGGCTTTGGATCTTATATTGCTAATCATGTCTTGCAATAAAAAATTGCTAGGTACAAGAATGTGGCCATGATACCTCCTAAGCTTGGGGATGCATGGATCCCCAAGGTGCTAGTTTCAATTGGAAAAGAAATTCACCATGCTATGTTAGATCTAGGTTCTAGTGTATCGGTACTCTCTAAAGAATTATATGAATTGCTAGAACTAGAAAATTTAGAAAAGTGCTCAAGTGAATTTGTCCTTGCTGATAACTCTACTAAACATGCTGTAGGACAAGTAAAAGATGTTATGATTGAATTGCACATGACTTTCGTACCCGTTTATTTCATTATTATGGATATGGGGGATAAATCCCCTAGTCCTATTATTTTGGGTAGACCTTTTCTTCGTACTACAGGTGCAATCATAGACTCCAAGGAAGGGAATGTCAAGTTTCAGTTCCCTCACAAGAAAAGCATGGAGCACTTCCCAAGGAAGAGGGGCACGCTGAAGAACAAGCTCCCTCATGAGCTTTATCCCTCTTGATTATCAAGTAAGTAAAGCCTAGCTATATGGCTATAAAGAAAGCGCTTTACGGGAGGCAACCCGGTTGTTTTTGTTTGGATTTTCCTAGTGTCCTCTTGCTGTCTCAATAGATTAGTTTTTTTGTTTTAATTCTTGAGTTTTCAATAAAGAGTCAAGTCAAACCCATTTGGACTTATAAGTTGCTATCCTAGTGCATGAAATTTCTGTTTCAGCACGAGTCTGCTCACCGTATGATTTTACGTTTTTTATTTGTATGTAGGATTGAGCTAATCTTTTATTATGTTCTGCAACTTTTCGTCCTCTGTAAGCACAAAAATTGGCTTAATTTTTTGACGAGTCTAGCTTAGGGAAAAACGTTCGTTTTTCTCCTGCTGCTTTTCTGGACAGATTCTGCCTTCTTTTGTTTTATGCACTCTTTGGGCTTCGGTATCGAATTTCCGTGATTCTTTCAAGCAAGAGAGTGAACATACAACATAATTAACCTTATTGTCTATCTACTGGAGCATTTGATTTGGAATTTTTCACAGCAAGCATGTGATTTGTTTGTCCTTGCTAATCTCACCCCACAGAAAAAGAATGGGAGAAACATGTTTTGTGAAGTTTTTTCACAGGGAATAGAGGAGCTGCGCCTCAAGACATCCAACAATGGTGAAAGCCATAAGCTTGGGGATGTGATGAACACCCCACTGGAGCTACACTCTTTTGGTTAGCACACGTCTACTTTCTGTTTTTCTAAGCAAAGCATTTATCGTAGAGACTTGAAGCGTCTAGTTTTTGTTTTTATTTTTGTTTTGATAAGACCACCACCATCATTTTATATGAGATTGAGCTACTGGAGTTTGGGGTTGGAATGTATTGGATGCTATTATTATGACTTGGAATAGGGATGCCATGGTTGATTTGAAGAGCTACATATGTTTGCATGATTTATAGGCTTTTTATGTGTAGAAATTTGCAATAATGTTGTCTTGAGCTATCTCTTATTCATGTCCTTGATGTTAATTGCTGGTTTATTTAGTTTGTCATGAAATGAGTAGTTCTATGGACATATTCATGCATAGTAGCTGGTCAACTATCTCCCTCTTGCTAGCCAAAAAAATTTAAAATTCCAACAAGTAAAAACTTGTTTCCAACACTCCTTAGCCAAGTATTTCCAGTGAGTCCACCATATCTTCCCATTAGCTTCATTGCTATTCCGAGTATGTTCACCATGTTATTGTGTTAGTTATGTTCTAAATTAAGATATTCACTTTATTAATTGTCATGGGTTGAACTTGGGATAGGACTCTCACGAACTTTTGAAGGCACACTTTACTTTTTATGCATCTAATAAACATGACACAATAATGGGACCACAAGTTTTGCGTTTGACAAGTGTGTGGTTGGGAGCTAGCTATAAACGTGTATCACCGGAAATCTTTCAACATTGCACAAAAAAATTTACATTTGGTTGATATCATGTACTTTTGTTTTTGGACTCCTGCCATGCCGAAATGAAATAGAGGAATAGTAAGTTTTGATGAGTAAGTATCTATATGACTAGAGAAACGCATTGGGCCGCTAACCCAAGCCATGCTTTATCATGGTGGAAATTTACTTACAGCTTGAGTGACTCTACAACACATCCTATAATAAAATAAGAAGCTATGCATAATAGTGAATGAAAATAAAAAGGATGATGAGTCTACTCCGTTTGTTCATCTTGTCATTGTAACATGGGCTTGTTTCCATGTCATGGGGCAAGAGGTACCTCTTTGCGGTTCTCTATGATGTCATTAATACTTATTATGATTGCACAAAGCTTATTAGGAATCTTAAGTTGAGTAATCATGGAGTAGGTTTTCACACTCACGGGGCATGAGGCTTTCAACCACCTTGACATTCTACTTACTTCAATACTCACAATTTTAAGATGCTAGTGATAAAGGGGCAATGAGAGTCCTAGATCAATGGATACCACATTTCAATTAGTAATTTTAGTTGAATAATTTAGAGGCTAAATAAGACTTGATCATGTTTTACCTCTACTCAATTTTCTCCAAAGTGTCCACCATATTTTCTATTCTCCATTATGCTATTCTTTGACCAATATAGGATTTTTTTTCATTTTGTGTATGCATTTGGTCCATAGTGCTTTTATTTCATTACACACTTTGTGAACTTTCATGAAGCATCTTTTCTTGCATATTTGATATTTCTTACAACATGAATTGTATATTGCTACTCATTTCTAGTATTAATCATTTGATTATATGTAGCATGAATAATCCTCCTTGATATCCCATGATGGTTTCAATATGCAAAACCCGTCTTAGTTTTATCACCTTCATACTTGTCGTGGGATTATCACGGCAGACGTTACCGGGGGTAACTGATCTTGGGGCAAGACGACACAGGCGTTTGGGAGAGGGTTTAGCTCAGAGGAAAACATGGTGGAACTCGATCTGGTAGCCGGCAATCAAGTCGCCGAGTCTCAGATCTCAATATATTAACTCGATCTCTTGTATACACTGGATGCTCGATATCAAGCGGTACTACTAGGGCTCTTGGATCTCTCAACTAGACCTAGGGGTCGGTTTATAAAGCACCCGTACCCCCCGGCTTGTCCTCCAAGACACACCCTGGATCCTACCCGGACACGGCATACAAACCCTAACCTTCCTTTACCGTAACCCACAATCCGGGTTACTAGGCCTACAAACTTGGGGCCTTCCGGAAGTTTCTTTATCCTTAGCCGGATCCTGCACAGAGTCCTTTGGGCCGGATTATGCCTTGGAGTTGGCCTACCGGGTTATTATCCCTCCATCAGTAGTCCCCATAATAGCTTGGGCTTCACGGATTCTTCCTTGAAGTGCTTGCTATTCCCTGCAAAAATACCAAACTCACAAATATATGGAGGCCGGGTTAAGATGCTTTGATAAGTAGCTAGGCCCAACTCCCTGGTGGCCATATGGTAACCCGGCTCTTCTCCAAATACCCGGCTTAGCTTTCCGGGTCTAAGCCCTGATAAAAGTGTCAAGATCCTGCACTTTACTCGATAATTGACCTTGATATTATGAAGAATATCTCCTTCTTATTTCTGCCCAGATATCACGTTCAACACTTAAAGCATATTTCGCAAAATTCAAACAAATAGCCGTTACTCCGCAATCCCCGGCTCCCACTCGCGGAACCAAACTTATCCACATGAACCATTATAAATATGCCCGTAGGGGTAACCCTAACCCCAACGGCTCACTTCCCCCCATTCCTCTTCCTTTTTTCCTCCGTGCTCAATTTCACAAAGCGCCGCCACGGAAATCCCACGCGCATCTCCGGAGCCTATCGGCCGGCGGCTGCGTTCCACCACAGCTCACTCTGCACCGCCGCCAAGATCCGCCGCCAAACCCCCGACCGGTCCGTCAGGAATCGCAAAGGGGCACCAATCCTGCGCGATTTGCCTCCGTCGAGCTTCATTTCAATCTCCTCCAGTAAGATTCTCATACCCATTAATTAGCCTCCGCAATTTCTTGATTTTCTTCAAATTAGATCTAGGTCAACCCGCCGGTCATTTTCCCGGTCATGCCGAATTAGATCGCTTGTATTCATTCTAGCTCATACAATACGTGGGATATAGACTTTATTGCGTTTTCCTACCGCCCACATTCGTTAATTTTACCGCAAACCCAGAAACGGAGTCTCCAATCTGGGCTCGGGCCACTCAGAGTTTCTGCCCTTATCTCTGTCACCCGGAAAATCCTCCCCTTTCCGGTTCTTTTTATTCGCAATAAGTGCCTGTGCAACCATTCATCGTCCTCAAAAGCTCTTTCAATGCATAGACTTCCATAACTTTTATTACGATGCTCGATACCCGGATAATTCGAACCTCACTCTGCAGATTGACACCCGGATAGTATGCAATTTCCATATCTCGATATCACCCACCGATACTCGGCCAGCTCACAGTTTCCGTGTCTTATTCCTTGTATCCTTCTACCTCGTGCTTTGCAGGTCAACCACATGGCTCCCAAGAAGCAGGGAAAAACACCGACCAAGGCCAAGACCACCAACTCCATATCCGCCAACTGGGCGCGATCTACGGTCACCAAGGCCAAGTTAGAAGAACTGGTCGAGCTAGGAATTCTTCCCCCTCAAGAGGATATCCAGTGGAGGGTGCCGGGTAAGGAGACTCGGCCTACACCGGCAAAGGATGAGGTAATATGCTTTGTAGAGCACGTGACTCGGGGCTTTCGTCCTCTGGGTCACCCCTTCTTCCGCGACGTCCTGAGCCACTATGGCCTTCGTGTACTTGACATAGGTCCTAATTCTGTGTTAAATATCTCCCACTTTATCGTCCTTTCCGAGTCATACTTGTGCACTCCGCCAAGTCTGGCTCTTTTCGTTGAGCTTTTCCAGTGCAAACCGTGCCGCGAAAGCGGTGACGGGGCACTTCTCGCTTGCGGCGGGGTTTCTATCCAGCGCCGCAAGAATTCTCTGATGCCACCTCTTACCCTTAACTCCCACGTCAAGCACTGGCAGCTCTCGTACTTTTACTGCCAAGACACTTCCCCACCCGGCCAAAAGAAACTGCCGGGTTACTCAGAGGGCCTTCTTGACATCTCTGAGAAATTTAATGCCTTTGCCCCTGACTCGGACAGGGAGGAAATTCAACCTCTGTTAGCCAAAATCACCACTCTCGCGGCCCAAGGTCTCATCGGGCTCAACCTGGTGAAAACTTGGGTCGATTTCCGGATTCAACCCAATTCCATCCGCACAAAGTTAATGTGCGAGTATTCGGGGCAAACCACGGACCCGCTCCGGTACTCTGACAACAGCTTCGCGGCTTGTGACACCCATAAAACTATCAAGGGTTTTCTGACAGAAAAACTTGAGGTAATCCGGAACATAGCCGGATTAGAGCCCTTCACACTCGAGAACCCAGCCCCCAAGGTGAAGATCCAATTTTGACGTCTTTTCCCTTGCTCTTTCCACTTGATACAGTTGACAACCCTTGTACTGATACTTTTATTTTAGGCTGATGATGATTTTTGGAAGATCAACACTTCTCCTAGCTCCGAGAGTCCAGAAAAGCAAGAAGAGGCCGTTAACTCGGACGAAGGTGCTCTCCGGATTTTACTTGGTGCCTTTAAGTTCGTCGCAACTCCTTCATTTTCTAACTAACTTTGATGATATCCAGAACAAGAGGAGGATGACGAGGAAGAAGAAACTGACGGCAAAGTGGAATCCGCCAGTGATGAAGACAAAGTGGAGCCGACAATTAAAGTCGGATCTAAGAGAAAACCCCGAGGGGTCGTCTTCAAGGTTTCATATCGCCTCCTTGTATTCAATTCGTATTCCTTTGGTGATATACATGAGCTAACTTGGCATTATTCCACTGGCCGTATTTGAAGGAGTCGCCTATGACCAAGCGCAGAGCGACCCGGAATTACCCGGGTGATGACGCTCTTAACCCGGGTACTCCGTCGTCTCCGGCTCGGCGCACCGGTATTTACCTTATCCTTTGTCGGAGGAAACAATCTTTCCGAACCATTCTCTTACGAAATCTCACTTGATATTTTTCAGATTCGCCCGGGTCTGGCAACGAATTCCCTTCAGACTTTGCGGTGAATCCCGGGTAAAGTTCCTTTTCTGACGTTCTATCGCATCTTCATCACCCTTTCCTGATTGCACACTGACTGCTCACTCTCACTATCCATAGGGCCACTGTCGTTATTAGTGACCAAGAGGATATGGCAACCGATAACCCGGGTAAGGGAAACCGAGCTGATAAAACAACAGCCGAGTCTAGCGGCGAAGAACAAGTGTCACCAATAAACCCAGGCACACAAGAAGCCGAGTATCCGATCGCCTCCCACACAAGCAAGAAGAAAAGAGCGGCAACCTTGGGTGCAGGAGAAGGAACATCGGATTCCGACATTCGAATGACCCGGGTGCCGCCTCCCACTAAGAAGAAAACTCCTTCTCGGAATTTCCAAGGCCCCGGGTCCTCTGATACGGGTAATGACACTTTTGATCAACTGATGGACACTCTCCTCACTATGAAGACTTCAGAGAGCAATATTCTGGAGCGCATGGCCGCAGAGCACCAGGTAATAATACTTGATATCTCGTAGTGCATGCCTAGTCCCCAAGTTCCGAGCATGACTTGCTGAAGTTGTGCTTGGTACTTTACGCAATACTCAGCTTGCCATAATATCCGACTGATACTTGTGCTCCTTGCTACTTACAGGCGCAGATTACCCGGTCTAATGAAATTTTGCTCAAGACCGAACAACTTCTTCTTGCCGAGGTAAAGCGGAGAGAAACCCTCGAGGATGACGTGGAAAACTTGAAGAAGGATGTTTCTAAATACCAGAAGAAGTGCAAAACTGCTCAAACCGCACTGAAGAAACTATCGGACCAGGTCACCGATACCTATCAGATCTTGCTTAGTAAGTTTTTGCTGCCGACTGTCTTCATGCCTTTACTTTATTGTATGATACTCGGGATCACTCATACGTCCTTCCTTTGCTTCAACTGCAGGTGCCAACCTTGCGGCCCCAGAGGAGGATGCCCTTGCAAAGGCTAAAACTTTAAAGACTATGCTCCGGACGTTCTTTGCCGGCACGAAATTTATATTGGACGCCGTGAAGTGGCCTACTGAAGTATACCCGGGTGAAGAAAATCTCATCAAAGCCTGCTCCACCGTGCCTGGCTGGATTGAAATATGGAAACGCTCAGTCTGCAGTGCGTCATTCGGCCACCACTTTGGCCGATAGTATGGATCTGAACACGATTATGAGTTCATACGACGCTGAATGCAAAATTGTTACAGAGGAAGCACCCCCGCCTTTTGATATTTTGGAGAAATGGGCTGCTGATTCGGCTA
Organism: Alopecurus myosuroides; assembly: GCA_028641055.1. NCBI lineage: Eukaryota > Viridiplantae > Streptophyta > Magnoliopsida > Poales > Poaceae > Alopecurus > Alopecurus myosuroides. The sequence goes on from CM054062.1 coordinate 39,757,094, forward strand.
GGAAGAGGGAAGCAACTGCGAAGAGAGAGGCCGAGTTATCAGGGCCAGCCACCTCTACACCAGCTGTTCCTCCACCAGTCCGTCCTGCCGCAAGGAATCCGGGTGATGATGCCGGAAAAAAGCAAGTCCAGGAGCAAGACCCGGAGGGTAAGGGCAAAGATGTGGACTCTACTCAGGAAGCCGAATGAGCAAAACGCCATAAAAATACTTCAATCATTTGATGTTTTAACTCAAAACAAGTATTCTTTTGACGGTGCGCCTGTGCACCCTTGATACTAGTGTCGCAACTTGTAACGCACTTTAATTCTGTGATACACCTCGTGCCTTTCTAGGCCTTTTGATGAACTTGATACTTGTCTATTTTTGGACTTATTCTTGATATCCGACTTTCTTTTTATTTCCTTCTTTATTTCCGAGTATCGTGGGTTTTGACAGGTGGACTTTTCTTTAAGTCCCCAAGTCCCCACGACTCGGACGTTGGGCTCTTTCGAGCTTAGCGACGAAACAACTTGATTCTGTTTTGAAACCCACAGTCCCCAAGGCCCGAATTTCCGAGTCTGTGGTGTGTGGTTTTTTCGAAGAGAACAAACTTGTTGTCGCTAAGCCGAAACCCGGAATTGTTTCATATAGATAATGAAGTTATGCTTGATAAACGTTGAGTTTCCAGCTATTAGCCTTGTACTCTGCATAACTTGTGGTTTAGATGACCCTTTTGACTATCTTGTACTGTAAGCCGGCTTTCGCGTGGATACCGTGTTGTTACATCTATACGAAAACAGGGTCAGACAAGTCCCATTGGGCTTCATGGCTGATTGTAATCGTAAGCGAGCAAATCATGCCACTTTAGTGCGAGTCACATCAAGCTTAAGTAAGAAAAGTCAAGAAAATTTGGCTCCTTTGTCCAGTTAGAAGATTACAGCCGTACTCGTTTGCGAATAATCGGCCCTTATAACTCATAGGCATCAAGGCCGGGTCTTTGGGTTTGTGGCCGCGCTACTTGAGAAACCAGCCCCCGAGACCTATATATACTCAACATTCTTAATGATACTGATGTATTGATGTCACATGGATACTACTTACTTGTAATCGGAGTAAAGGCTGTAACAAGATAGGACTTGATAACCATCTCTTTATTGATGCGAGAAAGTTTGGATCAGCAGGCCGCCTCATTAAAAACCTTCCAGTCCCCTTAGGTACCCTGGGTAGGAAAAGAGCGCGTCTGAAACCTGCTGCCCGTTACATCGTTTAGTTCTTCTTGGGCACCGGTCCCGGGCTGACGTGACCGATACACATTCTCCACATGTTGGACTTTCTCATGATGAGTACCGGGTTTACTAGCCAACCCGGATGGGGTGTTTCCATAACGTGGTTCGTTGTGAGCGGCCGTGCAGTTTCTTCTCTTATAGCGGATTGTTTGGGGGAGTCATCCTCGATAAAAGCCACCATTTTAGTATCTTGTGCTACCTTGGACTTTGCTCTTTCGCCTTCAGTACTCGGCCTTTTTGATGTGGTTCTGTCCTCCGGGTCTGCTTGAGACCGGTAGTGCTTGAGTTCTTCTTTTCTACAGGCTTGCTCGGCCATTGTTGCGTCTCCTTCATCGCGTTCAGCTGTTATGTCTCGATTTCCATGTATGGTAATGGTCTTCTTGGGACCCGGGATTTTTAGCTGTAGATACACGTAACACGGCCTAGCCATGAATTTGGCATAAGCCGGCCTTCCGAATAACGCGTGATAAGGACTGCGCAATTTGACCACCTCAAAGGTGAGCCACTCAACTCGATAGTTATCCTTTGACTCCCCAAAAGCTACCTCCAATGCGATTTTTCCCTCGGGGCACGCTGAATGACCCGACACTATCCCATGAAAAATTGTTGAGCTTTTTTGTAGCTGAGACTCCTTGAGGCCCACGCGTAGGAAGGTTTCCCAATACAGTATATTGATGCTACTTCCACCATCCATCAAAACCTTTTTCAGCTCATACCCATTGACCTGCGGTGCGACTACTAATGCCAAGACTCCCGGGTGTTCTACTCTTTCTGGGTGATCCCTTCTGCTCCATGTTACATCCTGTTCTGACCATCTCAGGTATCTCGGGACAGCCGACAAAACTGAGTTGACCGCTTGCTTCAGTATCTTTTTGTCCTTGTTAGAACCTCCTGTGGTATGCACATGATATTGACCCAATTGTTTGGGGTTAGCCTGGAAACCTCCTGCTCCCCCTTGGTTATTACCTTGATTTCCAGCCGCCGGGTTACCGGCTGGGGGTGGGCCGTTGCCCGGGTTTCCCCCTGGACCCAGTCCTCCTCCCCGTCCTGCACCTCGCATAGCTCTGTTCACTTCCTCATTTTTCCATCTTTGTAAGTCGGCGCACTGCTCCAAGGAGTGGTTAGCTGGCCTGCCGTTCCTGCTGTGCTTCGGGCATGCCATTCTGAATATGTCCCAATTATTACTCGGCCTTGGTGGTCCTTGATAGCTTCCTCCATTGTGACTCCCAGCATTGAAATTTCCTTCTGCCCTGGGTCTCGAAGACCCGGCTTCTGTGTTAGCGACAAACTCGGAGCCTCCTTCAAACGGGCGCTTGTTCTGGCTATTTCCATTATTACCCGGTGTTGATCCATTGCCGGTTCTTCCACTATTACTCGTGTTTGCTTTTGCCTTTTTGTCATCAACTTCCTCCTCTGTAGTATCCGTTGCAGCGTGTTTGTTGCATGCATCCATCAATTCGCCCATTGTAACCTCCGAAGCATTCCGACTAGATTTAATGCGAGTTAACTTTTGTACTAAGGGTGTGTACTTGCAGGTCTTTGCCATAGCTTGCAGCGCATCCTTGGGCTGAATATCCGTAGATGAATGAAGAATTTCCATAACCCGGCGCACCCAGCTGCGCGCCGATTCTCCCTTCTTCTGAACACATCGCTCTAAGTCATCAATAGTGAATAACTTTCTGCATGTCCCGTGAAAGTGCTTGATAAACGCAGTTTTCAATTCCTCCCATGACTTAATAGATCCTTCCGGTAGATTGGCGAACCATAACTTTGCTGCTCCCTCTGACATCATTAGATACATGAATTTGGCTTGAAGATTCTCGGACGCATTGCGAATCGACATGGCCATCTCATAGCTGCTCAACCATGTTTCCGGATCCATAGTCGGCTCATAATTCACCACTTTACCCGGTTCTTTGAACTTTTCCGGGTAAGGTTCAGCTCTGATGCTGTCCGAAAGACACTTAGGCCCTGCAAGAATGGTTGAAGCTGGTCTTACCCGGGAAACGTGTGATCCTGCAGGGGGTACAGCTGGATGCGGTGCCGCTGGTGGCCCATGTGCCGCAGACCCGGCCACGGCTCTCCTGGCTCTGGAGCTATCCACGATGGCCTGAGCTGCTGATGCTGCTGGTACTGCTTGAATGTGTGGAGGAGGCGGCATTTGCTGCTGCTCTTCCCTCCGCCGTGCCGAACTTGTTTGGATGTTTCCAGCGTTGCCTTGTTGTTGGCTGACATATGGCGTCCCATGCATTCCACTTCTGTGATCCGGGTAATTAACCTATTGCGCCACCGCGGTGCGCAGCATATCTATCGCTCGCCGGGTCTCCTCTGCGTGGGGTGACTCTCCCACGGGGATTTGATTTAGTGCAAGCGTTGCCGCGTACACGTTGTCCATGGGATTGTTGTAATGACCCGTTGGTGTGCGAAAACGCGATGGTGGCGGTGGTGGCACAACGTTGCCGGCAGTGACTCCAGTCTGTGGTGCAGGTAATCCGGCCTGCACATCTGCTGGTTGTACTCTTCCGGTTGTCGGCTGAGGGGCAGTCCCTGGATTTGCCGCTGGAATCGGCTGATCCTGAGGCGTGATAAATAGCGCGGCCGGGTTTATGACTCCTCCCAATGCTGGTAATCTAGTTTGATGCCTTTGATGTATTCTAGTCGTTTCCTCTCGGAGCCGAGTTTCCAATGCATCCAGCTCACGTTGCCGTGTGACCATCCCTTGCCTTTCTGCTTCTACTTGCCTTCTCTGCTGCTCCAATGCACGACGGGCTACGTCCAAATCCCTAACTCGTTCCGCCGCGTTCTCCGGAGTGATAACGGTGGCAAGAACCGTCGGATCTAGGATCAGATTGTTATCGAACAAGGCCGGGTGTTGCGGATTGGAAGGACCCGCTCCTGGCGTCCGGTTTGCTAGGAATCCGAACGTGTTCGCGTGTAGCTCGTTCTCTGGTGCTTGACTGCTGACCGATGCCGACTCTCCATCAATCTGGGCCAAAACCGTGTTTCCGTTAGCCGGCCCCTGCTGCCGGGTTAATACTTGTGCTGACCAGGCCGCGGCCGCGGTTACGGTCTCTTGGTTGAGATTGGTCGCGGGAGCCGTGTAAACCGCGGCTCGGCGTATGATGCTTGGCGCGAATTCATGCTGTTCCCCTTCGCTGTTATTCTCCTCATACCGGTTTTCCAGCAGATCCAGGATGGACTCGGTATCATCCTCTCTTTCGACCCGGTCACGCGGGGTCCATGCCGGCTCCTCCGGCTGTTCCCACTTCGTGATGGGTTCTTCTGTTGAATATGTGGTACCAACTGATTCTTCTTCATCTGATGGGATATAGGCGGCCTCCCCTGGCACAGAATCAGATCCAAAATTGTCAGGGATCGAACCAGAAGTACATACCATACCGATGAAGACGCTGATCCGGCCGATTGTCACGACGGATCCGGATTCGAGGTGATCCGACTCTGGCCCCCAGCCGGAATCGTCCACCGTCTTCTCTCCTTTGCGGTCGATGTAGATCTCACCGACGACAAGATTCTCCATGTTCTTCCGAGCTTCTCCCGTGATGTAAACACCTTTGGACGCAGGCCCCACGGTGGGCGCCAACTGTCGTGGGATTATCACGGCAGACGTTACCGGGGGTAACTGATCTTGGGGCAAGACGACACAGGCGTTTGGGAGAGGGTTTAGCTCAGAGGAAAACATGGTGGAACTCGATCTGGTAGCCGGCAATCAAGTCGCCGAGTCTCCGATCTCAATATATTAACTCGATCTCTTGTATACACTGGATGCTCGATATCAAGCGGTACTACTAGGGCTCTTGGATCTCTCAACTAGACCTAGGGGTCAGTTTATAAAGCACCCGTACCCCCCGGCTTGTCCTCCAAGACACACCCTGGATCCTACCCGGACACGGCATACAAACCCTAACCTTCCTTTACCGTAACCCACAATCCGGGTTACTAGGCCTACAAACTTGGAGCCTTCCGGAAGTTTTTTTATCCTTAGCCGGATCCTGCACAGAGTCCTTTGGGCCGGATTACGCCTTGGAGTTGGCCTACCGGGTTATTATCCCTCCATCAATACTCGAGGACGAGGATGGGTTAAGCTTGGGGATGTTGATGCATGTAAAATGCATAGATGAATTTTGCATATTTTCACATGGTTTTCTATTACATATTGCATCATACAAGGGTATAATTCAATGTTTTATAGTATTTTGGGGTTAAATTACAAAGTCCCCCAACTTTTATGGAATTAACCCTTCCTGTCAGAAACCCCGTTTTCTATATTTTTGACGTTTCAGGGGGCAAACTTCCGCGAAATCACCTGAAAATCTGCGAGGGTCATTTTTTTTTGAAGGAGAAGACTTGCGGGCGAAGGATCCACGAGAATTGGGCAAGGAGGCCCAAAAGAGGACCCTCCACGCGGCCAGATTCCTTGGCCGCGTGAGAGTCCCCTTTTTGGCCCCTGTGGCCCCAATTCCTTCCATCTTCGACTTACCGACTCCGTCTTGACCTAAAACCGACTATAAAAAGGGTCCCCCGTACCCTTACGGAGAGGAGCACCGCCGAAACACCGAAACAGAGACCTGGAGTTCTAGATTGGAGGGGGAAAACTCCGGCGGGGCGCCGCTGGTGTGATCTCCTACCCCTCCAACGTCATCTCCATCGACATCTCCATGAATAGGGAGTAGTCCACCCCAGGGCTATGGGTTTGTGGAAGTAGCACTTGTATCTCTCTCTCTATGTGCTTCACTAATTAGATCCGTATGAGCTGCCTCACATGATTACGGGCACCGTTGTAATTCCTATGTGGTGGATCTTTTCTATGAGTTATTGAATCTGAGATTGCCATTGTTTCTCTTGAGTTATTTGAGTAGATGTATCTTATGTACCCCGTTATTATTTGCTATCTTTGATCAATCTAGTTCTTTATAGCGTGTGTGGGGTGATGGGTGCATTAGTTGGAGTAACGGGGGGTGGCTAGTGCTGTGAAAGTGACAGAAGTTCAGCGATCCACTTAGGTTTTGTTAAACCTTTCTTAGTTACCTCACTAGGGATAAAAAGGAGTACCTTGTTACCTGGGATTTGAAGTGACACTAATCAATCTCCATGACTAGATCTAGCAAGTTCTTACTTAAACTTCATGTCACATTGCTTAAAGCTATACTGTGGTTTTTCCTTAATTATCGAGGTGTTATGATTTATTTCGCATCTTGGTGGAGTATAAGAGGGATCAATATGACCGTAGAGATCTCTATGCTAGGACGTGATGCCCATATGAAAGTACTCAATGTTAAACATGTTATTGTAATCTCACATGTAATTCTTTATGTCCACCGTCTACTACTTTATTTGAGAGAATGCAAGTGTGAAACCATGAACCCCGGTCCTATTTTAATTATAAGAAAACACTCTAGTTACTTTGCTGCAATTTACTTTACTTGCACTTTACTTTACTTGCATCTCCAATTCGAATTTACATTATCTCCATCACCACTTGCATCACAAAAATACAAAAACAATCCATTGCATATTTATTTTCTCATTTGCATTTAGTAGTAGATTTAATTATTGCACATTTACTTTCAGTTTTGCATTGCAATTTAGAAGTCTCACACCTTGTGCTTGACAACCACTTGGTGAGGTTGAGGGCACAAAACTCTCTATTTGTTTGCAGGATCCTGGAGGAAGCTTGGAAGACAACTGCTGAAATACTGGCTCCCCAAGAGTTCGATATAAACCCTCGAGTCACCCTCGTGGGGAAGAAGGCTTGCCACTAGCTACACACTCTGCACTTGGAGTCTCAACCTAGCCATCAATCGTCACCGGAGGCCTCTACATCGCTATGATTACCTCCGAACAAATGCCTGAGTAGTTCATCTTGGGACTATGGGTCCATAGAAGTAGCTAGATGGTTCTTCTCTCCCCTATGCCTCCATGTTTAGAGTCTCGTGAGATGCCTCACATGATCGAGACCACCGCTATCTAATTGTGCATGTTGTGTTTGCTGGGATCCGATGAACCATGAGATTATGATTATTTTGTTCATGTCAATCTCAGATGCTTCACTTATGTTTGTAGAGAGTTTTAATATTGTCTTGCAATGCTCTCCAGTGTTTATGATTACCTTGGCCATGTAGTTGTTTTCACCTCCAAGAGAAGGTTTATATGCTAGATAGTAGGTTCATGCCTCCTTGTTGCCTGCGCTCCAGTGATAGAAACGTGCGGGAGGGGGGGGGGAGGATGTGTTTTTGCCACTAGGGATAAAATAGCGGTGCTCATGTCTATGGATGAGAACCAATGCTTACATTATGTATTGGTCTTAGAAATCACTTTGTTGCTGCAACTTTATACTAAGCGATTTGCTGGATGGATTTCTTGAGGTGGAATTTTAGATATGGATGCATGCCAGATAGCGGTCCATATGTCTTGACGTAATGCCTACAATGTTAGAACCCGTGAATTTTATCTCGTCATAATAGTATTGTTATACATTCATGATTTGTCAATTGCCCTGTTGTAATTTGTTCACCCAGCATGTTTGTTTTCTTTGGAGAGACACCACTAGTGAACCTGTGGCCCTCTGTCCTATTTTCCTCATATTTGCAACCTTCTTTTAAGAACTTCCAATTATTTTTTCATCGCTATTCCATTCTTACTTTTATTACACTACAAGACTACACATTTAATTCTCCTGTTTTCGGCAAGACCGGAAGATTGACAACCTTCCAGAAAGTTGGGGCAAGAGAGAGTTTGTGATTGCGTGTAGGTTCCATGCTTTGTCAACTATGCACCAGTACTTTTTTTGGCGCTGTTGATAAAGTAACCTTCTTCAATACTACAAAGTCCTACTCGTTCGATAACCCTGGTTCCATAATGGGAAAAACTTACTCTAGACTACATCATACCTTCCGCCCGGGGTCTCCCAATGAGTGTGTGATCACATCAGCATCAAGTACTTTTTCTGGCGCTGTTGCTAGAGATTTCTAGCTTTCTTCAAGGGGAGTCTCACACTTCCACTTTGTTTGATTTTGTTTAGTTCTTGCTTAGTTTACTTTTGTTTAGTCTTGTTTTCTTTTTATCAACCCCCCCAAATAGTTCTCTAGTTTTTACTCATATTTTTGTGTTGTTAGTTTATTTTGTTAGTATGTCTAGTTCCACTCCTTTTATTTTGTCTCCCAAGGCTGAGATCCTAACCTTCAAACAAAGAGGTGGGGAGAGATTTAAACATGCTTGGGAAGGAATTTCTAGTTCACACAAAAAAATACAACCTGAGATTGCTTCAAATATATTATTTAGAGGCTTCTATCTAGGGCTCTTTGGTTGGTACAAGCATGCTTTGGACATGATGGTAGACGGGTTTTTTTAGAATGTTTAAAGCTCTCAATTCTATCAATAGCTGAGCTATTATCTTTATGGAAAACAATGAAAATGCCATAGATGATAAACTTGCTAAAATCCTTGAGATGATTGGCAAGCTAAATTTAAATGAAGTAGAAAGACCTCCACAATATAGGAAAGTCCTCACCGAATTGGAAAATGATTGGGAACCTTATGTTAAGAGATCTTTTCTGGAAAAATGGATACCAACTGATATATTTTTGCAAATGGATGACAAATATATTGTTATTCATGTTGGTATATGTGAGGATGTTTCTGTTCAAGTGGCTAATAACTGTTTGATATTAACTGACTTTGTTGTGTTGGAAATTCCTGAAGATGATAATATGTCTATTATCCTTGGGAGACCTTTTCTTAACACCGCAGGGGCTATTATTGATTGCAACCAAGGTAAAGTAACTTTTAATGTTAATGAAAAAAAGCACATAGTTTATTTTCCCAAGAATATTGATAAGAAGTATGGTCAAAATTCAATTGAAAACATTGAGACCACCAAGATTGGAGAATTCTATTGTCCTATTCCAATGCCACAAAAAGAATATGAAATTGTCATGATTGGGACTATGTCTATCAAAGTTGAGGTAACATAATTATTTAGTGAAATGCAAAGTTTTGCTTCATGTAAAATTGTTTTGGTAACAACACTTGATCAACCTTGTTAAAAAAGTTATTTTGAATGAAGAAAACAATGTTTTCACTATGTTTTTACCATGTTTACTCATGTTTTCATCATCCCCAATTATATCTTCACTATGTTTTCCTATGTTTCCGTTGGTTATTTGCATATTAGAGTTTCTTAGAACTTCTGTGGATTTGGTTTTGAACTTTTTTTCCATCGTTCCATAATCGTTTTCCTGGATAATAATCATTTATCAAATTCTGGAAATTCCCCGAAAATAAAGTTTCTAGAAAATTCCAGAAAATTTATATTAAATATTTATGCTGAAAATGGGGCACAGAGGCACCTGGGGCAACCCAGGGGGACCCACCATGCCACCACACCATGTGGTGGCGCGGGCACCCCCTAGGTCGCGCCAGGGCATGGTGTGGGCCCCCCTAGCCCTCTACTTGCTCCTCCAGCTTCCACTTCACTCTCTCTCCCAAACAAACACTCCAACATTTCTCAAACGCATGTTCTTGCTATTCTTGCTCGTGATTTTCGATCTCCTTGCTCAGCCCAGCTTTGCTGGTGATATTTGGGGCATTTGTTCTCCGGTAGTTGACTCCTCCGATTATCCAAGTAGAATTTTTGTTTAGTGGAGTTTTCCTTGAGTAGTTTGGTACTGTAGGTGACAGGTTATGTGAGCTTTCCTGCTTATTTTATGTGTAGATAAATTAGTTTTGATGCATGTTTAGTCCCTTTACAAGTCTCTATAGTAGTTTCATTCATTTAGTTACTTCAAAATCATTTTTTCTGATGCTTGTTAAAAATTCAGAAAAGGAGGATGCATAATCACACTTATGGAGAAATTTTTGAGAGAGATGCACCAAGGGTGGCAAGGCCTTCAAGATCAACTACTCGATTGAGCCCATCCTATAATGAAGATCTTATTGCACCAAGTATTGGTGATGAGGGGGATCATGGATATGCACATCCCTCTACCTTCCCTTGTCTTAACTTTTTGAGTGACGTAGGGATCCTTGATGATTTTTTGCTTCTTGTTAGGAGGGTTGGTTTGACTGAGTATATGAATGATGAAAGTAACCAATGTGCTATACTCACTAAAACATTTGTTGAGAGCTTTACTTTTAATAAGTCCTCCTACAATCCATCTAATTCATTTAGAATTTATGATAGGCCTTTTACCATGACCTTGGAAAGATTTTGCAGCATCATAGGTACTGCTCCTTCAGGGACAGCGAAGAGGATTCAAGGTCGACCCGCTGATTTGCTAGAACTTTACCGAGGGGTGACAAATGATGATGACCGTGCAGCCTAGCGTGGCAAGATAAGGAACATTCAGCTCCCAACCATTAAGTACTTTGCTTATTATCTTGCCACTAGTGTTCTTGGTAGGGAAATCATAAGTAATATTTCTAATTATTATATAGATTTTCTAGCTGCTGCACTTAACAATAATACTACTTACAACCTTGGTGCTCTCATTGCTCGTCGTTTAGCTGCTAGAGGACCCATTTATGGAGGAATTGTTGATGCACGTATTATAGCTGCTCTAGGCCTTTCTATTGCTCCCAATGATGAGTTCTTAGCCCCACAAAGACTCTATCTTGCTGCTATGAAAGCCCATCATTTTGTTACTGTAACTCTTGTGCAGGAAATCTAGTTTATAGAGTTTTGTTTACTGATGGAGACGAAAAGGAAGTTCCCTTGCCGCAACCTGGTTTGTTCACTATTCGTAGGAGGCCGTGGTCACGCTCAAAGAAGGAGTTGGACGAGCAGCTAAGTTTTCTTGGCTTCCATGTGCAACACGACCCAGAGTATCAAGCGGGTCACGAGGCGCCCTATGAGGACAACAGTGCATTACACCGGGGCATCCTCGAGTTCATATCACGAGGATGGCCCTTCCTCGACATATTATGGGGGTGCCACTTCTTGGCCCTCTTGGGATTGATCTCCACATAGGCCAAAACCTTAAGCTTGGGGGGAGGTATACCGACATCACACTCATTTACATATCATAATTCTGTCGGTACTTTGTATATCCATGTTTCTGTTTCTTTCTTTCCCATTGGTGTTCTTGTTTAGTTTCTGCTTTCTAAAACGCAAAAAGAAAAAAATTGTGTTGTTTCTCTTTATTTGTTTCTGTAGTTTTCTTTACTTTCTAGTTTCAGTTTGTTTTTCAAAAATCCCAAACGATTTTGCTTGTTTCTTTATGTTCTTGTTTTAAATTCGAAAACCCAAAAATATTTGTTATTCTTCTTCGGTTTTGTAAATTTTGCGGCATAAAATTCAACAGTCTTCCATGACTCCATTGGAGCTTGGTTATCATTTCATATCACTCAAGCCACACAAGTGAAAAGTAATAATGACGATTTATGACAATTCAAGTTGTGGTGAGAGGCTGGTATGAACTCTATTTGTTTTCATTTTTGTAGATATACTCATCCATGTGGACATGCTTAGTTTGTTCGTGTAAGGTGTATGTTATTTAATGGATGCTTAGTAGTTTCTGCTCTCTTATGATCAATTCCATCCTACTAATAGTAGATATCATGTCGTATAAACGTTTGCTTGCATTGTTCTATTCATAAAAGGGTATGACATTGTGGTATCCTCCTCTGAATGTTTCATTTGAATTGACTTGGCACATGCTCACACATGCATATGACAGAAAACAAAAAGTCAATTAAGACTTGATGATTTATTTTGCCTCCGAGTTCTTGTATCACTTTTATGCCTCCGTTAATTTTGTTGTGTCGCAAGCATGATTATGACGGCTACTGCTCTCTTGGTTGTCGCTTCCCAGTCTATTGCTAGCCTCCACTTGTACTGAGCGGGAATGTTGCTCGTGAATCCAAACCCCTGAAAACCAAGTTATTCCAAAGATTCCACTATAAATTCCTGTGCATGGCATTTCAAACCATTCCGAGTAAATTTTCATGTGCTACCTTTAGAACCTTCAAAATATTTCTCATTTTGTGACACTGTTTTTAGCTCATGAGGATGTAGTAGTTGGGTTTGTTATCTTCCTTACTAAATTAAGTACCCCGACTTGCATGCTTCATCTTCTTGTCACTAATTTTTCAAAGAGCTGGTTAGACCATTATAACATAAAAAATAAACAAATAAATAGGCACTCCTCCATGGTATGAGATTGTTGGCAGGCACCCGAGGATTCGGTTAGCCATGGTTTGTGGAAGAAAAGGTTGGGAGGAGTGTCATACTATATAAAAGTGCATGCTATAAATGCCTAATATAAATAAATCGGAACCGCTCTCAACTTGTTTAGTATGGAAGATAACAATAACTCTATTGTCATTCCTTGGCAGGAACAACCACCTCCCAAAACATTTTTTTCTTATATAAAATAAAAGTTGTAGCACATGTTAATGTCTGCTTCCCTCTACGAAGGGACAATCTTTTACTTTATTGTTGAGTCACCATATTTTCTTTGAGCACCTTCTCGAGAGCATAACTGTCATTCTTAGTGTAATGTGCTTGTCCCAGAACACGGTTTATTGTGGTATAACTTTGACGTTTTTATCTTTGATATCTCTACTTCTAGTCTTCACTTGAACTTCAAAGGTGCCCTGGCATTTATGTTTTGCTCCACAATTAAGGGCAAGCGAGATACCACTTTATCATATCTTATTATGAGCATTGCGATCTTCCAAATAGATATACTTTATGTTGCTTATTATTAGTGTGTTGGCATCTGTTCTTGGTATGCATAACTATTGGGTGGCTTTATTTGCATACTTTTTTATTATGAATTTCCTAATTACTTGATCATATAGTGAGAATATATACATCATATGAAGCAAATGTGTTCGTAAAAGTTCTTTTCTCGCACTTAGTTGTTAACTGAATTGCTTGAGGACAAGCAATAAGCTAAGCTTGGGGGAGTTGATACGTCCAAAACGTATCTACTTTCCCGAACACTTTTTCTGTTGTTTTTCCTCTAAACTTGTGAGTTTTGGATACAACTAACACGGACTAACGCTGTTTTCAGCAGAATTGCCCCGGTGTCTCGTTTTGTGCAGAAATTCAACTTTCGGGAAAATGGCCGGAAAAGATAGTAAGCCCCTATTTTACCCGATGACTCACGGAGCCAGAAGAGGAGACGGAGAGGGTCCACATGGGCCCCACATCACGTGGCGGCGCACCCCCCCCCCCTAGGTTGCTCCGTGGCATGGTGTGGACGCCTCGGCCACCCCCTCGTGCCCCTTTTTGACTACTTAAGCCCCTTAACCTATAAACGTGAGGGGGTTCGTCATATTCTAGAGAAACACACCCGAGCGCCGCCGCCTCCACGAAACTCAATTCGGGGATCATAAGTTCTTGTTCTGGCACCCTGCCGGGACGGGGACTCGAAGGAGACCATCGCCGTCGTCATCACCACCACCTCTCCATCAACTATCATGATTCCCCCATCCATGTGTGAGTAATCCCCGCTGTAGGCTGAGAGGGATGGTAGGGATTGGATGAGATCGTTCATGTAATAATTGCCAGATTGTTAGGGCATGTTGCCTAGTATCTGTTGTTAGTGCTATCTATCGTTGTTGCAACTTGTTATGCTTAATGCTTGACAGTAGGGCCCGAGTGCCATGATTTTAGATCTGAACATGTTATTGATTCATGAAGATAATTATTGTTTTTGATCTTACCTGCAAGTTTTATACACATATCGTTGTCCGGAACTTGAGGCCCCAAAGTGACAACTTTTGGGATAACCAAAAGGGATGGCTACGATGTGAGGATCACGTGTATTCATGGAGTGTGATGTGCGTGTAACACACGTTCGTTGGGGGACTCCAAGAGGAAGGTATGAAGAGCAGAGTAGCAAGTTTCCCTCAGAAAGAATCCAAGGTTGAATCGACCAGTAGGAGAAAGAAATCACTTCCGAAGGTTGATGCAACTGAGGTGGCATGGCGCACTACCGGTTCAGCAGCAACGTGGAACCTACACAACACAATCAAATCATTTTTCCCCAACGAAGCAGTGAGGTTGTCAGTCTCACTGGTTTTGCTGAACACAAAGAGATTAAACGTACCGTGTGGAAAATAATATTTGTCTGCAGTAGATGAAAGAGAACAGTGATGGCGGTAGGAAAACAGTAGCAGCAGTATGAAAACAGAGACTATAGTGGTTGTATTGTCAATATGAGGAAAATGGACCGGGATCCACAGTTCACTAGAGGTTTCTCTCCCAAGACTGATAAATAACATGCTAGGTAAACAAATTAAAGTTGGGCAATTGACAGATATAAAGGCTGCACCGTAGTGCATATGCATGACATGATGATTACTATGTGATTCATGCGAGCATTATAACAAGATACATAGACCGTTATCCAACTGTATCTATGACTAATAATCCACCCTCAAAATGTCATCCGAGCAAACCTTGGGTTTAAGTTGCAAGCAACAGATAATCGCAGTAAGCAAACTGTGTAATGTAGACAATATAAACATCGTTGTTTTCTCCCTAATGGCAACAACACATCCTCCATCTGTCACGTTTCTGTCACTCGAGCACAGATGCAAAGGAGGCATGAACCCACTATCGAGCATAAATACTCCCTCTTGGCCAGAGCATCTACTAACAACAGAGCATCTACTTGGCCAGAGCATCTACTAACAACAGAGAGCATGCAAGATCATAAATAACATACACATGAAAAGAACATGATAGATTGATAATCATGAGATATAGCATTCAATATTCATCGAATCCCAGCAAACACAACATGTAGCATTACAATAAGATGATTCTGATCATGTAGGGCATCTCACAAGATCTAAACATGAGGCATAAAGAGGAGAGAACAACTATCTAGCTACTGCTATGGACCTGTAGTCCAAGGATGAACTACTCACACATCATTTCGGAGGCATGCATGGTGATGTAGAGCCTTCCGGTGATGATTCCCCCTCCAGACAGGGTGCCGGGGAAAGATCCATGACCCTCCCGAACTAGGGTCGTAGATGACGGCGCCTGCGGATATTTTTCGTGGAAAAAGCTCTCGTATTTAGGGTTAACCCTTAGGGGACAATATATAGGCGAGAGGGCAACATCGGTGGGCGAGCAGAGGGGCCACACCACCCCTGGGCGCGGCCGGGGGGCGCCCACCCATGGTGTGGGGCCCCTGTGGCTCCCCTCCGGGTCTCCTCCGGACACCATGTTCGCAACGACTTTCTAAGACTTCCGGTATTCGAATCGTCCAATTCCGAGAATATTTCTAGAAGAACTTTTCTGAAACTAAAAACAACAGAAAACAAGAACTGGCTCTGTGGCATCTTTTCAATAGGTTAGTCCCAGAAAATCGATAAAAATGGCATAATGTGTAAAGGAAACATGTAGCATATGGCATGAAAACAACATGGAACATCAGAAATTATGGATAAGTTTATGACGTATCAGAGTGTAATGCTTTTCTCCGGTGCTTTATTAAAAGGAGCACCTTAATTACCAGTAGTTTCCCTTGAGGCCCCACTGCAAACGGGCTGGTAGGACAGAAGATGTTGTGCAAGTTTCTCATTGCGAGCACGTACGACTAAATACGGAACACATGCATATGGTAACTTAGTACTTGGATGCTTTATCACTATTTACCTGCAATTGTCCATGTTTTGATTATTATATGAATTAACTTATCCATGCAACGCCAGTTCATCCGTCCCTATGCCTACAGTATTTTAATCCTGCTATCTACTACAATTATTGCTTCTATCTTTATTTCATTCCTGCTATTATTTCACTACTGCTACTGCTGTGAAACTATTGCTACTGATAAATATTCTTTGTGAATCTAAACTGTTGCGAGAAAGTCTATTTCGAGATGCAGGTGAACTGACAATTCATCTGTTAAGCCTTATAAATATTCTTTGACTCCCCTTTTGTTGAATCAATAAATTTGGGTTTTACTTCCCTCGAAGACTGTTGCGATCCCCTATACTTGTGGGTCATCAAGGTTCCTAATGTATTCTCTG
Organism: Alopecurus myosuroides; assembly: GCA_028641055.1. Taxonomy (NCBI): domain Eukaryota; kingdom Viridiplantae; phylum Streptophyta; class Magnoliopsida; order Poales; family Poaceae; genus Alopecurus; species Alopecurus myosuroides. The sequence goes on from CM054062.1 coordinate 39,773,374, forward strand.
TGCTCAACCCCAGAAAAGACCACATCAACAACATTTTCTAGCCCATTGCATGCATCAGTGTGTATCACCAAGGTGTGAGGTTGACCTATCACTCTATGAAGACTCTGCATGAACCATGTCCAAATTTCATTAGATTCACCCTAAAAAATAGCATAAGCTATGGGAAACAACCAATTATGTGTGTCTACAGCACAAGCTATAGCATGCTGCCCTCCGAATTTCCCTGTCAATGATGTTGAGTCTATTGCCAAGTATGGCCTGCAGCCCTCTAGAAACCCCATCCAGCATGCCTTCAGACTCATAAAACATCTACGGAAGCATCTCTTATCTGCCATCTTATATTTCTTCCCTCTTGAAACTTTTATTTTTCCTCTTACTAACTCATAGTCGATGTCAACAACACTTCCAGGTGATGCCTTCTCAACCTCTGCTTTGAAAGTATACAACAAGTGGAAACTGTCATTCCACTTGCCTCGAATCAGTTCCAAGGCCATCTCTTTCCTATCGAACACTCTATGGTATGGAATCACCACATTGAAATTCTCTTGTAGCTTCTTTCTCAATTTAGATGCTCCAATTGTTTGATCCTCCCTCACCCAATCAAGTAAAGTTGCAGCAATCCACTTGGTTGAAGCAGTTTTAATTTTCCCACTTAAAGTTGTATTAGGACAGTTGTGTATCTGGGTGTTCACCTTGAGTTGTATTGTAATGCTAGTAAATTCCAACATATATTTAATGAAAGGTTACAAATATGAGAACATATTGCAATAAAAAATTACAACCAAAATGGATATCCACCCCTCATTGGAGATGCATGTCATCTCCAATTACACACTTTTCTTTCCCTACAATGCACCCTCAGTCATTTTTGGTCACTCTTTTCAGTGATATACTCAAACCCAACTTTTATTGCCAAAGTAGTAACTACATATCTGTAGTCCTCCACACTTCTAAAAACAGTTACTTCATCAATTATAGTGTTTTCCTTGTCAAAGTGTATGATTGGCATGTCCTTTTCATCTTCATCGTCATATTTGGAACCCATTTCCTCATCTTCAACCTCCTCATCTGAATCCGTGCCCTATTCAGGCTCAAAGTTGGGATCAACCAAATATTCCCTTCTTTCCATTCTATTAGATCAGCAGCATATCTGGATATTCGTTCTCATCGGCATCATAATATCCTCTAGAAAAATTGTCTTCTCTCCCTAATTTTAGGTCCTTCTGTCTGCTAACCACTTTATCATACTCAAGAAGGAGCTGCTCAGTGCCGGTATTTCTTTCCGTACATGGAGGTCCGACATTGACAATCCTCTCTTGCCGAGACTCTTCTATAACATTATGTACCGACACGACCATAGTCCTACTAGCCAAGTGTTTACCCCACACCGGGGACAAAGCCTCATCATTACTAATATCTACAAAATTGTCAAGTTTGCTATCATAGTATCTCGCAACGAATTCCTCGTTCCGCGCACACGAGAAATTCCCAAATTCCATGCACAAGTCATTTAAAATTAATTCGGTTACGTCTACTGTTGGTCGATACACGAAACCACCGCTAACTGTAATTATACCGTCAGGCAGAGTTTCTGTGCGACACCCCTGCCAACTTCAGTAGAAATCCATATGCACAAGACGTCCTACGTACATTAAGAACCACATACAGCATCACGATTACAGATCCCAATAGCTAAACTAATTTGAAGAACTATTATAGAAATAAGTTGGTTCTTGCGTACCCTGGCGAAGCGACAAACAACTGTTTTACCAGACTCCATAGTTGCAAAGCTCGTCTGCCGGCGTCCACTACCACGGAGTCGGCCCCGACCACGATCTCCAACTCTACGGAGTCCATCTCGGTGACGAGATCGCCCACGCAAAAATTTAGGAGCGGTCAACAGAGTAGAGCAGGGGAGCAGGCGCCGGTACAGGCGTAGGGGGCACATTTCACTGTCCTAAAATGGACCATGCCGGTGAGGAGCGAGGAGGAAGAGCTTGACCAAAATTGGAAAAAATACACACAATTGCTTCCTTGGATCCTCGAGGGGGGCAAAGAGTCGTGTATGATGGTGGCGGTAGAAATGAAGAGAATCGACGAGTACCAGGACCACATGTAATGTTAACGGTCCTCTGGCAATTAACTTCAAGTTTAGCCACACCAAACGACAACTAGCGGCGTCAAGTTCTTTAACCGAGTTGTGTGGTCTAAAAGTTTGTCTACTTGTGTACATCATAAATACAGGACAACGTTAGTGGCATAAGCTCAATTTAGCAAAATCCAGAGGCACTTTACTAATACATGTGAAAGTCACTGACACAGTCGTAATAACATTTGGACTGTCCGAGTCAGCTTTTGCATGCAGCGGAGCGCACAAGACCTGCCCGCCAGCTGGCCATATATTAGGCCCAGCCCGAATTCAAAGGAGCTTTGGTGGCTGTTTTTTAAGAGCATGCCACCTAAATTATTTCAGGCGGGTGTTGCACCCTGGTTTCTAGGGGATACTCATCGGGCCGAACTGGATAGCAGATGCTTGGATTATGGGGCATAACTGCTCCCACGTCCCAGCTTCCTGGTAGGCCTGCGCTTATGCGCGACAACACAAGCCCTGCTATTCCACCGTCGATGTAAACTATCCACTAGAGACCATAGGCACTACTGTCGACGTACTTCATTTCAATCACGCAGGGTACGTCAACAGCGTTAAAACGGAATGATACCACAGAATGTCTCTAAGACACAAAAGATTGAAATAAGGTTGCAAATGGCCTTCACTAAGGCAGAGAATAGCAAATACAATCATCCAGAGGACACATGTCCCATCATAACATCATTACATAGCAGCGGAAGCAAACAAAGGGTCTGAATACAGACAAATCCAAATAGGCTTAAGAAGCCGGCAATGAAAAAGGAAGACGGAGCCCATCCACGAAGTCTCGGATCCTGCCCGGGTCCGCTATCTACTCGTCAACAGCGTCGTCGTACTCCACGTAGTAGCCACCATGGAGATCCTCGGAATCGTCGTCTGCGGAAACCACAGCCCCAAAGGGGTCAGTACATAAACGTACTGGCAAGCAAGACTCACAGTTCACCAAAGTGTAACCCGTCAACACCAAGCACAGATGCTTTGGGTTCAACGGAAGAAAGGGGATATAAAAGATGCGGCAACTGGCTGCTCTAACCAACTACAGAGTTACTACCACTTCCGGCTAACAGAAAGAAGATAAGATAGCGTATCGTAACCAACTACCAGCTAACCACCAAAAAAACCCATCCTGGATCTCGCCCCTTATCCAAAGAAGCAATCCGAGGATAACTCACACAGTTGGATTAATGATGGTTCAGGTTATTTTGTCAATAAACCTATTACTAGTCAAGTTATTATAGTTAGGTGTAAGTTGTCTGAGTACTTGTTAGCCAGTACTTTCACCAAGTCGTCACATAACCGCGGACAACACGGCTTCTCGAGAAGATTCATCCCTGCAGGGTGTGCTCCAGTACCCATACACACTCAAGCCACCAACTAAAACTCAGGTTGGCTTGACACGACTCGAACCATCTCTACAGCCTGTCCTAGGAGCCACGGAGCTATAAGGTCCCAGCCACGCAGCCGAATACTCAGCGCAGGTGTGCAAAACTCCCGCAGGACGCAACACCCCGGCAATACAGGCCTCGCCCTATATGTGTGCGTCATCATCATCATCAGTAACCATGGGAGCGACCCATTTATGCGTATGAGCCAAATGGAACACCCGAACTAAGTGTGGCTCTTCGGACAAACTGCGGATCAGATCAAAGCCGAGGGGGGTTCCATACCACCACCCGGATGCGGTGAGCACGCTCATCATGGATCAGTAGACAAGACCCTTTTCCTAATTAGGGTCGACACTAGCAGGCCTCAAAACCACGACGGGCCTCCTGCCGGTGCCTTATCATCATATTATTATTACCCAAGCATTAATAGGTTGTTGTTTACACATCGAGCCCATAGAACATAATAGAAATATGATAACAGAAAGTAACGGGTAACAGACTCGAGCAGAAACAACCCTAAGCATGCTAGTAAGACACGGGCTCAAACAACGGGGTTATAGGAGTGGAGGTGAGGCAATATCATGGTTTCAGGGTATCATGTGATAGGATCGTAACAAAAGCAACGATACATATGGCTAGCAGAAATAGACAACGGAAAAGTATCGGTAACCAATGTTGAAAAGAACACAGTGGTTCATGTGAGTGATAACTTGCCTGTAAACTCAGTATCATGGCATAGGGCACAATCATGGGGATGATGCATGTCATGTTAATGGTTGCATCAAAATAAACTAGCTAACATGGTAACACAAATTAAATGGACACATATGCAATTTTGAGTTGCATATGAAAAGCCCATGAATTTAGGTTGAAATAATTGTTTTACAACTAATCAACGGGTGAAAGTGGATTAGCATGATGCATGGATGAGGAAAACAACAAAATAACAACAATAGAACCAATTTAAAATAGGGTTTACCAATTTAGAAATTTATTTAGTAAGTTATGGAATTTTTGGTTCCTTAAAGTTGTCACACAAGTATTTGTCGTTTTCACCAAGTTAAATTGTTCAAAACAGATAACAAAGTTTATATTTGAAAAGAACACCAAATTTTAGTTGGATTACATGTTTCAAATATTGAAAAAGGAGTTAGGATGAATTTATTATGATTGAAACAATATTAAACAGGTTTTAGATGGATTTAAAACAAGCATGAATTTTATTTGAATTTTATTTGTTCAAAACATAAATTCAAATTCATATTTGAAAAGTTTATACTTTTCTAGGTTGAAAACATATTTTGCATGTTCAAAAATAATTTAATTTGAGCAAGTTATGATTTTATCAACTCTAAATGATTTAAACAAGGTTTAAATTATTTAGGCAATTTAAATTATTCAAAACATGAAACAAAATTTATATTTGAAAAGATTATGTGAAATAGCATGGAAAACATATTTTATTTTCATTATTTGGATTAATAATGAATTAGTTATGGATTTTAGCAAATTGCAATTGAATTATTTGAATTCAAATTTGAATTGCATTTTGAAAATTCAAAACAGAAAACAAGTGCTATAGATAGATAGACAATTTAATTTAGAGCAGTGCACATATTTTATTTTTATTAATTGGAGTTATGAAATAGAAGTTATTCATTTTCTAAGTTTAGGGACCGAACTGTAATAAAAACTGGATTTAAAATAAAGGAAAACGTGCAGAAAAAGCAATCTGCACCACGCAGTGAGCAGACCCAGCCACTGACAGTGGGGCCAGCGCCACTGTGGCGCTTAGGTGGCTGGTCTAGGAGGTGAGGTGTCCCTGCAGGTCAATGACGAGCGGGTCCCACGGGCGCGCGTGGAAGGGGAAAATGGGAGGCAAAAATTGCCTCCCGCGGGACTCGATCCCGCGACCCTGGGGCGAGCGGGTGCGCGCTGTGCCAGTTGGGCTGGTTCAGTTTTGTGACAGATACGCGGTGCGGGGAAGGATATGCTTCTGTTAAGAAGTTTAACTGAAACTTGAACAGTTCGTTTTCTGAACTTCATCTGCAGGTATTGGTGCGGACAGAGATCGACGGGGCATCGTGGCCGCCGGCGACTCGGCTGCTCGCGGGCCGGTCCGCGGTGGCGCGCGGCGGCGCGGATGCGGCCGGTGTCCTGCCGTGCTGGCCGTGTGCTCGTGCGGGGGGGTGAGAGAGCGGGGAAGGGAGGCGAATGCTTACAGGAGGGAGAGAAGGATGCGTCGGTGGTGGTCGTGTGCGGCTGGAGGCGAAAATCGGATGGCGGCGGAGCTCCGATGATCTTCGGGGGAGACGGAGTGGACGGCGCGGGAGAGGGAGCCGGGAGCTTTCCGTTCCCGGCCCTAGCTCGGCCGCTGGGGCACCGGTGGCGCGGCGACTCGCCGGAGAGGAGGCGGCGGTGGAGGTTGCTGTCGATGGTGTACAGAGAGGAGCGAGAGAGAGAGCGGGAGGAGAGCGGCGCGAGGGAGGAGAAGGGAGGAAGAACGAATTAGGGCTAGGAGGGAGGGGTGCTCGAGGTCTTAAGGGGAAGGGGAGCTCGGGATCGCCGTTGCCTCCTCTGAACCTGCGAACGTGGATGCCATGGATGAGCTCCGTACCGTACGGAGGTAGGAGATACAGAGGGGTACCAGGCTTTGTGAGAGATGGGCTGGCCCAAAAAGGCTGGTTGCTCTATTCCCCCTCTAATTCCTTTATTCTTTTCTGTTTATTTCTTTTTTTTGCAGATTTGGGAAAAGGGAGAGAAAACAATGGTTCTAGGGGTTTGCAAACTTTGGAATAATTTTTTTTAATGATTCCTTTTTGTAACCACACATTAAAATAAACTTTTGTTTTCCAATTATTTAATTGAGTTGTTGTTTGGAAATTAAATTATTTGAGCAATTTTGGTATCAAAAGAGATAAATGAACCTAAGCCAAAATTAAAGTCTTGATTCCAATTTTGGTGGAACAAAAATTTGTTTGCTTTGTAGTTTTTATTTGAAACAGGTAACATAACAAGTATGAACCACAATTGAATTTTTGTTTTGGAATTCAAATAGAAATCAGATGGAAACAATTGAAATCAAATGCAACAGAAGCAATTATGATGACATGATGCAAAGCAATAATAAAACAAGAAACAAAACATTCTAGGGGGAGATTTCATACTTGGGATGTTACAAAACGCCCCCCCTTGAAGGAATCGCGTCCCGAGATTCCTACTGAGAAGAGAAAAGGTCCGGATACTTCTTGCGAAGATCCTCTTCGGTCTCCCACGTTGCCTCTTTATCGGAATGATGCGACCATTGCACTTTCAAGAACTTGGTGCTCTTGTTGCGAGTCTTACGCTCGGTCTCATCGAGAATACGAACAGGGTGCTCCTCGTAAGATAGATCATCTTGCAGTTCAATGGAATCATGATCAACTGCACGATCTGGATCTTTGAAACACCTCTTGAGCTGTGACACGTGAAACACATCGTGCACCTTGGATAGTTTTTCTGGAAGTTCAAGACGATAGGCATTTTCCGCACGCCTTGAGAGAATGTTGAAAGGACCAATGTATCTTGGTGCTAGCTTTCCTTTTACACCAAAACGATGAGTGCCTCTGAGGGGAGTTACACGGAGATATGCTTTGTCACCAGGTGCATAGATCATATCCCTGTGCTTGCTGTCATAGTAGCTTTTCTGACGAGACTGAGCAATCTTGAGATTGTCACGAATGATGCGAACTTTCTCTTCGGCTTCCTTAACAATGTCAGGGCCTAAGAGTGAACGTTCACCAGCTCCAGACCAATTGATTGGACTCCTGCATCTACGACCATAGAGTGCTTCAAACGGTGCCATGCCTAGGCTTGCCTGGAAGCTGTTGTTGTAGGAGAATTCAGCATATGGAAGGCAATCCTCCCATTTCATGCCAAAGGAGAGACCACATGCTCTGAGCATATCCTCGAGAATCTGATTGACTCTTTCGACTTGCCCTTGAGACTGAGGGTGATAAGCTGTGCTGAACAGAAGTTTGGTGCCCAATGCTTCTTGAAAGCTTTTCCAGAAATGCGAAGTGAATATACTTCCACGGTCTGAGCTTATTTCCAATGGAACACCATGAAGAGGAACAATCTTTGTTGTGTAGAGCTCTGCTAACTGGCTAGCTGAGATTGTTTCTTTGACAGCAAAGAAGTGAGCTACCTTAGTGAGACGATCAATAACAACGAAGATTGCATCGTTGACCTTCTTGGACTTTGGAAAACCAGTGACGAAGTCCATTTCAATCATGTCCCACTTCCACTCAGGAATTTTTAGCGGTTGGAGAAGACCGGCTGTTTTCTGATGAACTGCCTTAACACGTTGACAAACGTCGTATTCAGAAACGTATTGAGCAATTTCACGTTTCATGCCAGACCACCAGTACAGTGTCTTAAGATCCTGGTACATCTTTGTACTTCCAGGGTGTATGGAAAGAGGAGTTTCATGAGCCTCCTTGAGAATAACATCTTTGAAACTTTGAATTTGAGGAACTGCAATGCGTCCTTCGAAGAACACCGTTCCCTTGTCATCAATTGAGAAGCACTCATACTTCACATTGCCTGCTTTGATGTTATTTGCGATCTTCTTGATCTCAGCATCACGAAGTTGTTCAGAACGAATCTTATCCTCGAGAGTTGGATTGGCTGTCAAGTTCGCAAGATAACCTTGAGTAACAAGACCAAGGTTCAGCTTCTGGAATTCTTCATGAAGTGGAGGTTGGCTTTCCATGATCATGAGATTATTGCAATACGACTTGCGACTGAGAGCATCGGCCATAACATTAGCCTTGCCTGGAGTGTAAGAAATGGTAAGATCGAAGTCTTTGATCTATTCAATCCATCTCCTTTGCCTGAGGTTTAGATCTGGCTGAGTGAAGATGTATTTCAGACTCTTATGATCGGAAAAGATTTCAGTGCGATTACCCAACAAGTATTGCCTCCATTTCTTGAGGGCAAACACAACTGCTGCAAGTTCAAGATCATGAGTGGGATAGTTTTGCTCATGTGGGTTCAACTGACGTGAAGCATAAGCCACCACTTGACGTTCTTGCATAAGAACTGCTCCTAGACCTTGGAGAGAAGCATCACAGAATATCTGGAAAGGTTTGGTAGTATCCGGGCCAACCAGAACTGGTGTAGAAGTGAGTTTAGTCTTCAGGAGATTGAAACTTTCATCACATTGTGGAGACCAAACGAACTTCTTGTCCTTCTTTGTGAGATCAGTGAGAGGTTTGGCAATCTTGGAGAAGTTTTGGACGAAGCGACGACAATAGCTAGCCAAACCAAGAAAACTTCTGACTTGCTTCACCGTCTTAGGAGGTTTCCAGTCAACAATTGCCTTAACCTTTTCTGGATCAATGGCTATGCCCTTGGCAGAGATGACATGACCAAGGTAAGCAACTTCTGGAATCCAGAACTCACATTTGGAGAATTTGGCATATAAACGATGCTCGCGAAGTTTCATGAGAGTGAGACGAAGATGTTCTCCATGCTCTTCCTCGGATTTTGAGTAGACAAGAATATCATCAAGATATACCACAACGAACTTGTCGAGGTATTCATGGAAGACAGAATTCATGAGTCTAGATAATGTCGCCGGTGCATTGGTGAGACCAAAGGACATGACGGTGTATTCATATAGACCGTAGCGAGTGGTGAAAGCTGTTTTAGGAATATCTTCCTTTCTGATCTTTATCTGATGGTAACCCATCCTCAAATCCAACTTGGAGAATATTGAGGCTCCAGCAAGTTGATCAAAAAGATCATCGATACGAGGAATTGGATACTTGTTTTTGATGGTTTTCTCGTTGAGAGGACGATAGTCAACCACGCCGAGGAACTAGGTTGAATGTAACCTTTCTCCATGTACATATCGATTTGCTCCTTCAACAACTTCAGTTCAAGAGGAGCTATCTTGTATGGATGCTTAGAGATTGGAGCAGTGCCTGGTTCAAGTTCGATCACGAACTCAACTGCTCTGTCAGGAGGCATTCCTGGCAACTCTTCTGGAAAGACGTCAGGGAATTCGCAAACCACCGGAATAGTTTCAATAGATGGTAGAGGATTTGCATTGAGAGTGTAGAGTTGAACAACTGGATTTTCAGCATGGAAGTAGACTATCTGGCCAGAAGGGTGTGTGATTTTGACAGACTTAGCAGGATAATCAATGACTGCTTTGTTGGCTACCAGCCAATCCATCCCAAGAATGACATCAATATCTGAAGAGTGGAGAGCTATCAGGGATGCCTGGAATGGAAGGTTTCCAACTGTGATCTCGATGTTCTGGCTAATTTTATTGCTTTGCCAGCTAGATCCCGGTGATTTCACTAGGAAAGGGATAGACAACAGTTCAAAGTTGATTCCACTGTTGTTTGCAAAGCATTGAGAGATGAAAGAGTGTGAAGCACCAGAATCGAACAAGACTTTAGCACAAAACGAGTTCACAAGAAGTGTGCCCATTACAACCTCTGGAGATTCTTCTGCTCCCTGGGCCTTGACATGGTTCTCCCTCACAGTTCTCAAGACAGACTTGTTCTTGTTGCGGGGCCTAGGCGAAGGAGTGTGTACCACCACATGATTGACCTTAGAGATAGGTAGTGATGGTAGCTTGTTCTGCGGGCACTTGTAGGAGTAGTGTCCTGATAGACCGCACTTGAAGCATGTACTAGCAGAACGAGGATCTGTTGGACTTGGCTGAGATGGAGCACCTCCTAAAGATACCACTGGGGTGGAAGGGCGGGGAAGAATTCCTGCCGGGCTTGGCAAGCAGATGGGCGGTGTTGGAGTGGTATATGGAACCCAAACTCTCCGTTTTTGTGGAGGCATGACAGCTTTTGAGAGATTAGCCTGTTCACGAGAGTGCTTACGAGATTCCTCAACCAACTTGCGCCCATGCTCTTCATTTAGAGCGATGTTGACGAGGTCCTCAAAATTCTTGGCCTTGACGTTGGTGAGAGCATACTTGAGTTCCGGGTTGAGACCCCTGCGGAACTTTGCCATCTTTTTCGCTTCCGTGGAGACTTCATCTCCGGCGTAGCGAGCCAGACGATTGAACTCTCTTTGGTATTCGAGAACGTCCAAATTGCCTTGTGTGAAAGAATAGAATTCCTCACGCATTTTCTCCATGAGCCCATCGGGAATGTGATGGCGCACGAAAGCTTGCTTGAAATCCTCCCATGTGATTGCCACACTAGAACCTCTCATTTCTTGGAAATTCTCCCACCAAGACATAGATTGCCCACGGAGAAGGTAGGTCACGTAAGGAACACGGTCCTCGTCAGCCACATGAGCTACCACAAGAGTACGGTTCATTTCACGGAGCTAGTCATCAGCATCCAATGGCTCGGAGGAGTTATCAAACGTGCGCGGGTTGAGCTCAAGGAACTCCCGAATAGACACGCGGGCGTTGCCATTACTCCCAAGGTCTTGGTTCTGCTGCATCTGCTTTATAACTTGTGTCATCTGAGACAGCACTCTCCCCATCTCAGGTGGCAGTGTGGGTTCTTCGTCACCACTTTCCATCCTGAAGAGGATACCAAGATTAACACACTAACCGGATAACAAAATCCAATACAAGTGCTTAAAAGGATTACTTCAGACGGTAAGAAGGTAGCATAGAACAAGGATGGAGGTTAACAACGGATCAACAGATAAGTTGTTACAATGGAAGAGAAAATTTGTGAAGGACGATATCGAAGCAACAACTGGGAAACAGAGACCACAAACACCTGAGGTACTACGGAGAAAACCCATCCGGGCTTCTAAAGGATCAATATCTACTCCTTAAGGAATAGAGGATCTGCTTCCGGGGCTTATTTGCCACCGTTCTCAATCGTGAGTAGGCAACATGATAAATCATGTCACAACCACCTCCATTCCTATGGTCTAGTAGATATAACCATCCTAGAGAAACCAGGATACGTGAAATCCTAACTTGAAAGTTTAGGTGAGAAGAGAAAAACAACGTTGCACTTCCTTACCAGAAAAGGGAGGGTGGGTGGGGAAAGAAATAAAATGGCAGAATTCCTACTCTCACGTTTCATTTTTCCTATATAGCTACAAAATAGTTTCTAGACTCAACTGCGACCAGTAAAAGGGATCCTACAGGCAGACAGGCTCTGATACCATTTGTCGCACCCTGGTTTCTAGGGGATACTCATCGGGCCGAACTGGATAGCAGATGCTTGGATTATGGGGCATAACTGCTCCCACGTCCCAGCTTCCTGGTAGGCCTGCGCTTATGCGCGACAACACAAGCCCTGATATTCCACCGTCGATGTAAACTATCCACTAGAGACCATAGGCACTACTGTCGACGTACTTCATTTCAATCACGCAGGGTACGTCAACAGCGTTAAAACGGAATGATACCACAGAATGTCTCTAAGACACAAAAGATTGAAATAAGGTTGCAAATGGCCTTCACTAAGGCAGAGAATAGCAAATACAATCGTGCAGAGGACACATGTCCCATCATAACATCATTACATAGCAGCGGAAGCAAACAAAGGGTCTGAATACAGACAAATCCAAATAGGCTTAAGATGCCGGCAATGAAAAAGGAAGACGGAGCCCATCCACGAAGTCTCGGATCCTGCCCGGGTCCGCTATCTACTCGTCAACAGCGTCGTCGTACTCCACGTAGTAGCCACCATGGAGATCCTCGGAATCGTCGTCTGCGGAAACCACAGCCCCAAAGGGGTCAGTACATAAACGTACTGGCAAGCAAGACTCACAGTTCACCAAAGTGTAACCCGTCAACACAAAGCACAGATGCTTTGGGTTCAACGGAAGAAAGGGGATATAAAAGATGCGGCAACTGGCTGCTCTAACCAACTACAGAGTTACTACCACTTCCGGCTAACAGAAAGAAGATAAGATAGCGTATTGTAACCAACTACCAGCTAACCACCAAACAAACCCATCCTGGATCTCGCCCCTTATCCAAAGAAGCAATCCGAGGATAACTCACACAGTTGGATTAATGATGGTTCAGGTTATTGTGTCAATAAACCTATTACTAGTCAAGTTATTATAGTTAGGTGTAAGTTGTCTGAGTACTTGTTAGCCAGTACTTTCACCAAGTCGTCACATAACCGCGGACAACACGGCTTCTCGAGAAGATTCATCCCTGCAGGGTGTGCTCCAGTACCCGTACACACTCAAGCCACCAACTAAAACTCAGGTTGGCTTGACACGACTCGAACCATCTCTACAGCCTGTCCTAGGAGCCACGGAGCTATAAGGTCCCAGCCACGCAACCGAATACTCAGCGCAGGTGTGCAAAACTCCCGCAGGACGCAACACCCCGGCAATACAGGCCTCGCCCTATATGTGTGCGTCATCATCATCATCAGTAACCATGGGAGCGACCCATTTATGCGTATGAGCCAAATGGAACACCCGAACTAAGTGTGGCTCTTCGGACAAACTGCGGATCAGATCAAAGCCGAGGGGGGTTCCATACCACCACCCGGATGCGGTGAGCACGCTCATCATGGATCAGTAGACAAGACCCTTTTCCTAATTAGGGTCGACACTAGCAGGCCTCAAAACCACGACGGGCCTCCTGCCGATGCCTTATCATCGTATTATTATTACCCAAGCATTAATAGGTTGTTGTTTACACATCGAGCCCATAGAACATAATAGAAATATGATAACAGAAAGTAACGGGTAACAGACTCGAGCAGAAACAACCCTAATCATGCTAGTAAGACACGGGCTCAAACAACGGGGTTATAGGAGTGGAGGTGAGGCAATATCATGGTTTCAGGGTATCATGTGATAGGATCGTAACAGAAGCAACGATACATATGGCTAGCAGAAATAGACAACGGAAAAGTATCGGTAACCAATGTTGAAAAGAACACAGTGGTTCATGTGAGTGATAACTTGCCTGTAAACTCAGTAGCCTGGTACTGAGCTAAAACCTCTGAAGGGGTGTCGTAAAGATCGTCGGTCTCAACGTCGTCGTCTATTCGAGAAGAAGCAAACAGACAATGCAGAAAGGGTAGACAATCAATATCATGGCATAGGGCACAATCATGGGGATGATGCATGTCATGTTAATGGTTGCATCAAAATAAACTAGCTAACATGGTAACACAAATTAAATGGACACATATGCAATTTTGAGTTGCATATGAAAAGCCCATGAATTTAGGTTGAAATAATTGTTTTACAACTAATCAACGGGTGAAAATGGATTAGCATGATGCATGGATGAGGAAAACAACAAAATAACAACAATAGAACCAATTTAAAATAGGGTTTACCAATTTAGAAATTTATTTAGTAAGTTATGGAATTTTTGGTTCCTTAAAGTTGTCACACAAGTATTTGTTGTTTTCACCAAGTTAAATTGTTCAAAACAGATAACAAAGTTTATATTTGAAAAGAACACCAAATTTTAGTTGGATTACATGTTTCAAATATTGAAAAAGGAGTTAGGATGAATTTATTATGATTGAAACAATATTAAACAGGTTTTAGATGGATTTAAAACAAGCATGAATTTTATTTGAATTTTATTTGTTCAAAACATAAATTCAAATTCATATTTGAAAAGTTTATACTTTTCTAGGTTGAAAACATATTTTGCATGTTCAAAAATAATTTAATTTGAGCAAGTTATGATTTTATCAATTCTAAATGATTTAAACAAGGTTTAAATTATTTAGGCAATTTAAATTATTCAAAACATGAAACAAAATTTATATTTGAAAAGATTATGTGAAATAGCATGGAAAACATATTTTATTTTCATTATTTGGATTAATAATGAATTAGTTATGGATTTTAGCAAATTGCAATTGAATTATTTGAATTCAAATTTGAATTGCATTTTGAAAATTCAAAACAGAAAACAAGTGCTATAGATAGATAGACAATTTAATTTAGAGCAGTGCACATATTTTATTTTTATTAATTGGTGTCGGATATATACCGAATAGGGGTATAGAAGATGGTAGACAAAGTGCCGGACTACCAGGGTGGCCCAAGTGGTAATGGGCTTAGGTCCATTGGGCGGCCCAGTAGGCCGACGCGCAGAAGCCGGATTCTAGAAGAACCCGGATCACGGCCCGCGTGATCTGGCTTGGAGGAGAAGACGGGTTTCTTACCGTCCAAGTTACAAGTTAAACGTAGCCTTCTAGGTTTCCTAATCTGTAAGACCTAGTCCGGCTATTATATAAAGCCGGACAGAGGATAGATTTCATAAGTTCTAAGTTGAATAAGCTCTAAGTTCTAGGTTATCTCGCCGAGAAGCTGATCCTCGCCGAGTAAAGCTAGATCTATTCCCTCACACTGTAAACACAGAATTACGGGCTTTAGTCCCTTATAGTGAGAAAGGCAGGAGTAGGTACGCCGTACTGTCGCGACGTACCGAACCTGGGTAAAATCCCGTGTTCTGTGTTACTACGCCGTTCCGTTACCCCACGTCTCTACCGTAGTCTCATGGCACCCCAGTCTATGAAAACTACTACGATGTCTCGACAGTTGGCGCCCACCGTGGGGCAGACGACGTCAGGCGTAAAGTTCCGATCTGGGATATTAGGCGGAATCGGAAGATCGATCACTGTCGGAAGCTTGGAATTCGACAACGACGTCGGACGCTTCCTCGACAACGGATCCTACATCCCGGCGCAAAACCATCTGGTAAGTGCCTGCGTTTTACCGATTGGATCTGCAAATATCTTTATCGGATTAACCGCGGAAGCAATGGGGTTTTGCGGTGAAAACAATTATCTCCCACCCGCCCTATACCCAGTCGAAGACGACTATGATGCCGGATTTTGCTCAGATCGCCGACAAAACAGTGATACCCACTTTATCGGCATGGTGCAATCCGAGATCGCCGAAAACACGGATGACGGAAATCCCGTGCAAGAGGCAGACAACAATACACCCGTCCCAGAGACGGAAGAACCAATACCCGTCACAGAGACGGAAGATCCGACATCTGTCAACCAGACGATGAACTCGGAAACAGAATCCGTGCTCGCCGCCATTGAGGCGAGATTGGAGTCGGAAACCGGATCGGATAATTTCTCCGAAGACGAAGATGACGATGCCTTCGTACGAAAAGTTAAATCCTTTCAAGAGGGATTCCATGAAGTGCTAATGGCAAAACCAGCCGATACAAAGGGTGCCGATAGCCAGGAAAGCCCTAAAACCCCTCCGCCAGCTGAGGAGAGGGAAGACGGAGAAACTTCTCCGATATTTCCTAATGTTAAGGAGATGACAGAGGATGAACCTGTCAAAAAACCTCCATCTTCCAAGAAAAAGCACCGTGCTTCCAAAAAACTCCAGTACAAACTCCGGAAGAAACAGTTAGCTGATCTCGCTGACGAAAACCTGGAAGTTGGAGATGTTAGTGGCACAAAACCTGCGGAAAAGAAATCTAAGGAAATCACTGCTCCGCCAATGACAGAACTGGAAGAGCAAGAACTATTACAAACTCCAGTGGGACCCAATGAACCCCCTGAGATGCTGGAAGCCAGGAGACAAGCTTTCCAACGGCAACAGCAACAACTGCTTAGATCTCGGCAACACCTCCAACAAACCCATAATGACATCAAAATTATGAAGCAAGAAATTGAGGAGTACGAGAGAAAGCACAGATCTGTCTTAAAACCTACAAGGTTACCCGGAATTACAAAACCGGAAGAGCTGCCGCCGAAAGAAAGGTTCTATAACCCATCTTGGCAAAAGCAGCTAAACGGCAAAGATGCCAAGGGTGAACCAATATACAAAACCGCAGCTGAAAACGCGGAAGCAGCGTTCGCCATCCTGAACAATGATCTGTATTCTAACGGGGAAAAACTCCAAGGGGTGTATGCTTTCCTAGGAAAAGCATTACAGCAGCAACAGCGAGGACAAGAGCGATCAGGGAGGCTGCATGATAATTCCGCCCTCTGCAAAACTGTTACTTGCGCTGCTGGAGCACCTGGACCGGAAGAACCAGGAGATTCGGACAAAAAAGAGGATCCGAGAAAAGACAAGAAAAACCCCGACAACCGGGACGCAGCGTCTAGAACCGGACCTCATCTCCCGAAAGATGGATATAAACCACACGATCGGGAAGACAAACACCGGAATGACGGCAAAATAATGCCACCTCCGAGAAACCCAGCCGAAAAAGCTGGAAGATACGATACACCTCACAGGCGTGAAAGATCTCGGACACCGCCCAAAGATAAGGAAAGGTACAGGAGCAGGACTCCACCTAATCCCAGAGGGCGTGACAACGGAAGAGATAGAGATAACCTCGGAAAAACGCGTCCGCGTAACAATGGAAAAGAAAGGAGTAGATCCCCTTCTGTCCATTCAGCCGGGAGATATTCTGCGCATATTGACAGAGCAGAAAAGGATGATCTATACTTTGGTCCTAAGTGTTTCACTGACAGGATCCGAAGGATAACCCTGCATTCTGGCTTTGCCAAAGTTGGTCCAACCTACCAAAAATATACCGGCAGTACAAACCCGGATACCTGGCTTTCAGATTATTACACAGCCGTCCAGATCAACAACGGGACAGACCTGGAAGCTGTCAAGTTTCTTCCCCTAATGTTGCTAGACGGAGCCAGAGATTGGATTAATGGTTTACCATCAAGAACTGTCGACAGTTGGGATGATATGGCGAGAGTATTCACTCAGCATTTTCGAGGAACATACAAACGCCCAAATAGCATCAACCAGCTGAACCGTTGCACCCAATTTGAAGACGAACCATACGTGGATTTCATCTCCAGATGGACTGCAATGAAGAATAGTTGCTCTGGGGTAACTGACGTACAAGCAATGCATGCTTTCGTCAATGGCCTAAAACCCGGACTCGTACCGTTCATGGTTGGCTCTAAAAAGCACAAAGATCTCGGGTCTATGCTTACAACCGCTAATGAGCATGCTGCAGCCGAAGACGACATCAGAGCAAGAGGAGGCAATATTGAGTCACTAATACTGGCCAAGAAAACACCTCGTTCTGATAAAAAAGCAACCCCGGAGTCAACAACAAAGCCCAAGGAGGTTAACTTAGCCTTTGGAGGAGAAAAAGGGAACAAGTGGAAAGGCCGCAGTCCGGATCCCATCAATTACACTCCTGAAGAATGGGAGAGAATTAAGTCGGAACCCTGCGTCCACCACTCCCAATTTGGCAAACCTACCCATACAAACGCGCAATGCCGGCTAAATAAGCATATGAAAGGCAATGCAGGATCCGGGAATAAGGGGAAGGGCTCCAAGAGGAAGCCCGCCAGACAAAAGCCAGAAGCTGACAAAGAAGACAGTGAATCGGACACTGATAACAAAATCCAGGAACAACAGCGGCAAGGCGAACCCAAATTTCCGAGAGTTGATGGAGAAGCAATGTTAACTTTCCTAGCAACTCCATCAGCAAAGGTGGCCAAAAGAACACTCCGGGAGATAAACGCAGTCATTCCTGCAACCCCGAGATTCTTGAAGTATTCCAACACACCAATAATCTGGGATCAGTCTGATCATCCCGGAAATATCCCTGAACCCGGCACACAAGCTCTTGTTGTAAGCCCTATTGTTCAAAACACTAGGCTAAGAAGAGTGCTGATGGACGGAGGATCCAGCATCAACATAATGTACCTGGATACATTGAAACACTTGAAGATATCCGAGTCCCAGCTCAATTACAGCAATATACGCTTCCATGGTATTGTTCCTGGCAGGCAAGCACGCTCCCTAGGAGAAATTTCCCTAGATGTCACCTTCGGAGATAAAGATCACTTCCGACAGGAAAAAGTATCCTTCGAAGTTGTGCCGTTCGAGAGCGTGTATCACGCAATACTCGGACGTCCGGCTTTCGCCAAGTTTATGGCAAGATCTTGCTACATCTACAACAAGCTGAAGATGCCAGGACCCAAAGGAGGAGTAATCACCATTGCCGGTGATTTCAAGCTGGCAAACGAGTTGGAGAAGCAAAACGCCCTTTGCGCTCAAAGAGTTATAGCTCAGGAAGAACTAAAGGAGTTAGCCAAGGAGGTATCGCCGAAAGAAATGCCGGCAGGGAAAGAAACTCGGAAGCCAACAGATAGCTTCAAGGCATCCGAGAATACAAGACAGGTAATCCTAGATCCCAAAGATCCGACAAAATTCGTCGTTGTAGGGACTGGGATGACCGACAAATAGGAAGGCGAGCTCATCAAGTTCCTCCGTGAGAACTGGGATATTTTTGCCTGGTGTCCAGCTGACATGCCAGGCGTACCCAGGGAACTTGCTGAGCACCAACTCAAGGTTATTCCCGGATCAAAACCCGTCAAACAAGGTCTCCGTCGATTTGACGGAAGAAGACGGAAGGCTATTGGCAAGGAAATTATCCGGCTTTTAGCAGCGGATTTCATCAAGGAGGTAATCCATACTGACTGGTCCGCAAATCCGGTATTAGTACCGAAGAAAGACACAACTGCACTCAGAATGTGTATAGATTACACAGGATTAAACAAGTTATGTCCGAAAGATAGGTTTGCGCTGCCGCGAATCGATCAAATAATAGATGCCACTGCAGGATCTGAGCTTTTATGCTTTTTGGATGCATACTCCGGGTACCACCAAATACGCATGAAAAAGGAAGATCAAATCAAGACTTCTTTTATAACCCCGTACGGGACGTATTACTACGTAACCATGCCTTTTGGCCTGAAGAACGCAGGTGCAACCTACCAGCGTTGCATGCAACGTTGTTTGCATAGTCAGATTGGAAAAAACGTCCATGTTTACGTGGACGATATTGCTGTCGTAACCAAGGAAAAAGATTCACTCCTTGAGGATTTGCGAGAAACTTTCGAAAACTTGCGCACTTACAAGATGAAGTTGAATCCATCTAAGTGCGTATTCGGGGTTCCCTCAGGAAAACTTCTAGGTTTCATCGTTTCTCACAGAGGAATAGAAGTAAACCCGGAAAAGATCAAGGCAATCTTGAATATCTCAAAGCCTACATGTGTAAAAGATGTCCAAAGATTGACGGGTTCCGCTGCAGCCGTCAGCAGATTCATTAGTAGGCTGGGGGATAAAGCCTTGCCACTATACAAACTGTTAAAGAAATCCGACAAGTTTGAGTGGACAGAAGAGGCCGACGCAGCGTTAACCCAGTTAAAAGAAACCTTGATGAACGCCCCCATCTTGGCATCTCCCAAAGATGAAGAACCCATGTTGTTATACCTCACGGCTACTAGTCGGGTTATCAGTGCGGTAATCGTTGTGGAACGGGCAAAAGAAGAGCAAAGCATACCAGATCAACATCCGGTATACTACATAAGCGAAGTTTTTTCCGAATCCAAACAAAGATACCCGCACTATCAGAAACTGGCATATGGCGTATTTTTCGCATCCAGAAAGCTGCGCCATTACTTCCAAGGACATTCCATAACAGTGGTATGTAAAGCACCACTAGGAGATATTATAAACAATGCGGAGGCAACCGGCCGAGTAGCTAAATGGGGCATCGAGCTGGCAGCCTTCGACATTAAGTATCAGCCAAGAACGGCAATAAAATCCCAGGTTTTGGCAGATTTCGTCGCCGACTGGACAGAAGCAATGGAAAATACACCGATGCCAGAATCCGAGTACTGGATCATGCACTTTGACGGATCTAAGATGAAAGAAGGAGCTGGAGCCGGCGTAGTCCTAAAATCTCCCAAGGGAGACACAATGGAGTACGTATTGCAAATACACTTCAACGCCAGTAACAATGTGGCAGAATACGAAGCTTTGCTTCATGGCTTGCATATTGCAAAAGAAATAGGGGTAAAGCGCATCTTGTGTTACGGAGACTCGGATTTGGTACAGCATCAGCTCAACCAGACCTGGGACGCGAAAAGCCCCATAATGGCCGAATATCGGAGAACGGTGGATGAGTTTGCCATCTGTTTCTTCGGGTTCGAAGTCCTTCACATAAAAAGGGAGGAAAACTGGAACGCGGATGCGTTAGCCCGCATGGGATCAGAGAGAGTAACAACTTTACCACCAGGGGTATTCGTCCAGCATTTGCATGAACCATCCATCAAAGGTGGAGACGTCGATTACCCTTTAGCATCTGAAACAATTGAAGTCATGTTCGTTAAACCGGATTGGACAATCCCGTAACTAAACTTCTTAGTCAATCAGAAGTACCCGGAAGGAGCAGATGAAGTCCTGCAAAGGCAAATACAACGTCGATGCAAAGGATATGTAGTAATCAACGACCACTTATACAAACGCAGTGCTTCTGGAGTTTTTCTGCGGTGTATTTCACCAGAGGAAGGAAGAGAAATACTGCAAGAAATCCATGCCGGCGATTGCGGACATCATGCTCAATCAAAAAGCATAGTCAAAAAAGCATTCCGCGCAGGGTTTTTCTGGCTAACAGCCAAGACAGACGCCGAACGCATAGTAAATACATGCGAAGGATGTCAATATTATGCTAAACAGACCAATTTGCCGGCCCAAGCATTAAAAACTATCCCTATCACTTGGCCGTTTGCGGTCTGGGGGCTAGACATGATGGGACCGTTCAAAACTGCAAGAGGTGGACTTACACATCTACTTGTAGCAGTAGATAAGTACACAAAATGGGTGGAGGCTAAACCCATCAAAAAGCTGGATGGCGTAACTGCCAGAAATTTCATTATTGATTTAGTAATGAGGTATGGCGTCCCACACAGCATAATAACTGATAACGGGACAAATTTCTCCATTGGGGAGTTGGCAAAATACTGCCAACAAACGGGAATTCGCTTGGATCTTGCATCTGTGGCGCACCCGCAATCTAATGGACAGGTTGAAAGAATGAATAGCTCAATCCTGCAAGGAATACGCCCAAGACTCGAAACTCCTCTTCATAGAGCAGCCGGAGCATGGGTAGAAGAACTACCTTCCGTGTTATGGAGTATTCGAACAACGCCAAACAGGTCAACCGAGCAAACCCCGTTTTTCCTAGTTTATGGTGCGGAAGCCATGCTCCCAACGGACATGATCCATGATAGTCCAAGAGTGCAAAATTTTGATGACTCAGATGCCGAAGAAGCACAACAGGATGCTGTCGATCTCCTAGAAGAGGAAAGAGAACTTGTGCTTCAAAGATCCGCCATCTACCAGCAAGGTTTACGACGTTATCATAGTCGGAAAATCAGGCATCGCTCTTTTAAAGAAGGCGACTTGGTGCTGAGATTGGTGCAGCAAAGAAAGCACAAATTAGCCCCAGTATGGGAAGGACCATTTGTCATCAGTAAAGCCATGAAGAATGGATCATATTATCTTGTCGACATTCGAGATACGGAGGATGATCCCAAAAAGCCGAATCGCAAAAGAAAGAGAAAAATAGATGCTGAACTAGGAGAGACAAATAGGCCTTGGAGTATCCAGCAATTACGTCCCTTCTACACTTAGTTCAATTTCTATGTAAACATCTTTGAGATCATGAAATAAAGTTATCGGAATTCATATTCATTATAAGTACAAAATATTTCCGCTTTTTCTATTTCCCAATGATCTTACAAATACTCAATGTTGACCCGAATTGTGCCTGCGTGCTCGGTGTTAAAAAGCTGAATGATTCGACCTGTTAAAGGTTAAAGGAAACTCGGATTGTGCCTGCGTGCCCAAGTTTCAGAACAGTTCCTTATTTTCTCTATGTCTTATCTGATCGTGCGTATGCTGGGTTACTGGAACTAGTTAGTAAAAATGCCTTTAGCATGATTCATGATTTCGAGTTTTAAAACTGCTTGGTTCGTCCCCAGTTACTCGGCATAACGATTCATAATGCTATTTGAGTCATTTCAAACACTAAGAACAGTTAAAGCATGTATACCAGATTACTTAGAAGATAAAGGAGCAGCCAAACCCGGAAAAACTTTGCAAGAAGTTTGAAATCGCAAAAGGCGGAGTTTCTTGTTTCGACAAATGACATAGAAGTATTACAATATGAGTTACATTGTAAAAAAGCTACTATGCGCATCCATCGTCCAGGGTAAAAGTGCGCCCCCTTTTAAATTTCTGAGTCTTCATCGCTGCCATCATTCTCGGGGGCTGCGGGCACCTCTTCTTCCGGATAAGTAATGGAGATATTTACCATGGAAGCAATCTGTGTGGCATGGCCTTCAACTTCTTTAAAGATTGCATCCATTTGTGCTTCTGAACATTCTTGAGGAATACCGGATGCTACTCGCCAGGATTTTGCATCAGGGTAGTGTAAGCGCATGAGGCCAAGTGCCATTCGCGCACCACCCCGTGCGGCAGAGCGAAGGAAAGATTCCTTCGAATTTGCTACTTCCATAATGCCGTCCGGAAGTCGGTAAACTTCTGAGAATTGTATACTGCTGGTAGGCAGGAATTTATTAAGTAAATGCATCCCTGCATTTCTGATTGAATTCCATATCTTCCCAAAGGCCCGGATCTTTTCCGTCCGAGAAATCCCTGGAAAATTTCCTGCTTTTTGACAAAAGGCAAAGATTAGATAATATAAGAATATGACATGAAAATATTGGTAAAAGAAGTCAACTTACCAAGAACCGCGTCAATTTCATCGCTTTCTTTCATACGAGGAAATAGCATACTTTCTAAATCATTGATAATGGATTTATCCTCTGCTGCCTGCAAAGAAGCCTTGGATTGCGCTATCCCAAGGGCTAGATTACTGGCTTCCAGTTCTTCTCGAACTTTTGAAAGTTCTCTTTGAAGGTTGGAGTTTTCTTCACGAAGTTGAGAAAAATAAGCAGCGTTCGCTGTAAGCTTCTTGGCTTTGGTTAAAGCAGCTGAAAAGCAGGGACAAAATAATCCGACATTACGGCAAGAGTTCGAAAAAAAACTTTTCAGCAAAAGTCAACAAACACGAAGAAAAATACCCGTGGCTTTGGTTAATTGCTTTTGAGTCGACGCCAGTTCATTGCTCTTTGACTCAATAGCAGATTGAAGTGTTTTTACTTCTTTGCTCTTGAGGCTAAGTTTTTTCAAAACTTCCGCGTTTATGGCATCTGCGGAATGCTGAAACATGGAAATGAAAGCCAGATGCTTAAGTTTGAACAAGCATACAAAGAATCATTAAGAGGAATTTAGATTTTCAACTTAATGCTTGGGGGCTAGAGGTATTACCTGGCTCATTTCTCGCAAATCAGTTAAGGTCTCCTTGAATTCTCGGGCATATTCCATGAAAAGAATTCCTACGTGGTGAAGGCCATCGTGTATGACCTGCCGGGGCGAGAATGCGATATTGTTGCGGATAACTAATCCATTTTGCGGCCAAGGGCGAACCAGAGGCGCGGGAGCAAAAAACTTCTTAGCTTCCGGACGAATATATCCGAGTTCGTCGAAAAGTTCTTCTTTCACCCGGATATCATCTGGAGCAGGAATGGATTCGTTTCTGACGGGTGATTGAAGATTTCCGCCCATTGGCATATTCGTTTTCCCCCTTTTACCTGCAGCTGCAGAAGGGAATTCTTCTTTGATGGTAGTTTGCCTCTTGCGCTTTTGGGTGTTGTAAAACTCGGCGTACAATTGGCTGATTTCAGCATCAGAAGCAAGATCATCTTCTCCAAGTTCGTCAAACTAGGAAAGAATCAGCAGTATGTTAAAAATGAAGAGAGAAGATAGTCTGAGGAAACTCAGAAGCAAGGGAAGAAAAGTACCTTAGGAACCAGATTTTCCGCATGATATATGGCTAGACTCTCTTCAACCTGGCTGTCGGCGGCAACTATCTGATGAAGGCGTTCGACAAAATCCTTCTTGCTAAAGGATCTATCAGTGCCTCTCATGCCATCTTCCGGTCCCGTGTACTCACAAAGAAGTCGGGAACGAAGGGATAAAGGTTGTACGCGACGTCCAAACCAGCATAGCACTATATCCTTCCAAACCAAAGGTGGTTGAGAAGAAGAAAGTTTGGCAATGCGACGCTTTATTTTCATCAGACTTTCAGGCAAATCCTCTGTTATTTCAAGTGTCCAATTTTCATGAGGAATGGCAGCAGAATTAACAAAGGGAGGAAGTCCAGTTTCTTTGTTGGGGAACGGAATGTCTTGATGATAAAAGAAAGAACCTAGCCAAGATTGGTCAGGTTTCGGCATTCTTATCCTGGGGTACCATTCTTCCCTAAAGTTTCTGAGGATAAAAGATATAGTACCGCAGATGGGCGAGACACCGTTTGTGATATTGTGTTTTACCTCGAAACAATAATGCCAGAAGTCTAAATTGGGAGTTATTCCAAGATACCCTTCGAAAAGAGCTTGGAAACTAGCTAATTGGAGGATGGAATTTGGAGAGATATTATGTGGTTGGACACCATAGAAATTGAGGACGTCAAGGAAAAAGGCGGAAGGGGGAAAACCCATACCTCTCGTGATATGAGAAGTGAGGAGGACGCGTTCACCTTCCTTTGGCTTGGGCTCTGGCTCATTCTTCGAGATCCGCCATTTGCCTTTAACTATTAATCTGTCCCTTGACATCCGACGAAGAAGGACGAGTGAAGTATCACTCTGATTCCAATTTCCGACAAATTCTGCTTCTTCGTCAGCTCCGGCGGAGAAGCGCTTAGTGCTACGAGAATGAGTCTTGGCCCCCATCGTTTCCGGCGCGAGTGGCGGGGATGTTGTCGTGCTTGGGCCCGCAACATCTGCGGCGGCGGAAGCATTTCCTCCGCCGCCCGCCGCGGACGCCATGTTCTTCTCTGGCTCGCCGCCGGCGTGCTTGGGCGACCCAACTTGGGGATCTAGATCGCCCAGAAGTTCGTCGATGGAGGCGCGGGCCGGTGATGATTTCGGGGACGCCATCGTGCTTGGTGGTGCTGGTGCGCTCCGGCGTAGCAAGGGCTCGTCGGGGCAGGGACTAGCTTTCGCTCTCGAGCTTGCGTTCGTACCAATGGTGAAGGCAGTGAGGGAAGTGAAGAAGATTGCCGATGGGCTCGAGGACGGCTATTTATAGCTGGAAATCGTTTAGATACGTGCCAACGGCTCTTTTGACCGTTGGATGTTCGACGCGTGTCGCTCGCCGGAAAATCCGGGAAACGGAACGACAGAGGAATGATGGCTATCTCCTCGTTTCTCGTGAGAATCTGTCAGAGATACGTTGCAGGGTTTCCCGCGTGAAACCAAGCGGCGCTTGCGTCAGCATGATTAAAGCGCTGATGTCACGTGTTCCTTTTCCGCGAAGGATCGCGAGAAGAAAAGCCGGATTTTCATAGTTCCGAGTTTTATGTTACCATCTCCTTTGAAAGGAAAAGAAGAAAGAATCAAGACTGCTGAATCAAGTTTCCCGGACAAAATGTATTTGACGAAAGGCGGAGTTTCAGAGTTTTGATCCTTCCTGGGGGCTACTGTCGGATATATACCGAATAGGGGTATAGAAGATGGTAGACAAAGTGCCGGACTACCAGGGTGGCCCAAGTGGTAATGGGCTTAGGTCCATTGGGCGGCCCAGTAGGCCGACGCGCAGAAGCCGGATTCTAGAAGAACCCGGATCACGGCCCGCGTGATCTGGCTTGGAGGAGAAGACGGGTTTCTTACCGTTCAAGTTACAAGTTAAACGTAGCCTTCTAGGTTTCCTAATCTGTAAGACCTAGTCCGGCTATTATATAAAGCCGGACAGAGGATAGATTTCATAAGTTCTAAGTTGAATAAGCTCTAAGTTCTAGGTTATCTCGCCGAGAAGCTGATCCTCGCCGAGTAAAGCTAGATCTATTCCCTCACACTGTAAACACAGAATTACGGGCTTTAGTCCCTTATAGTGAGAAAGGCAGGAGTAGGTACGCCGTACTGTCGCGACGTACCGAACCTGGGTAAAATCCCGTGTTCTGTGTTACTACGCCGTTCCGTTACCCCACGTCTCTACCGTAGTCTCATGGCACCCCAGTCTATGAAAACTACTACGATGTCTCGACAATTGGAGTTATGAAATAGAAGTTATTCATTTTCTAAGTTTAGGGACCGAACTGTAATAAAAACTGGATTTAAAATAAAGGAAAACGTGCAGAAAAAGCAATCTGCACCACGCAGTGAGCAGACCCAGCCACTGACAGTGGGGCCAGCGTCACTGTGGCGCTTAGGTGGCTGGTCTAGGAGGTGAGGTGTCCCTGCAGGTCAATGACGAGCGGGTCCCACGGGCGCGCGTGGAAGGGGAAAATGGGAGGCAAAAATTGCCTCCCGCGGGACTCGATCCCGCGACCCTGGGGCGAGCGGGTGCGCGCTGTGCCAGTTGGGCTGGTTCAGTTTTGTGACAGATACGCGGTGCGGGGAAGGATATGCTTCTGTTAAGAAGTTTAACTGAAACTTGAACAGTTCGTTTTCTGAACTTCATCTGCAGGTATTGGTGCGGACAGAGATCGACGGGGCATCGTGGCCGCCAGCGACTCGGCTGCTCGCGGGCCGGTCCGTGGTGGCGCGCGGCGGCGCGGATGCGGCCGGTGTCCTGCCGTGCTGGCCGTGTGCTCGTGCGGGGGGTGAGAGAGCGGGGAAGGGAGGCGAATGCTTACAGGAGGGAGAGAAGGATGCGTCGGTGGTGGTCGTGTGCGGCTGGCGGCGAAAATCGGATGGCGGCGGAGCTCCGATGATCTTCGGGGGAGACGGAGTGGACGGCGCGGGAGAGGGAGCCGGGAGCTTTCCGTTCCCGGCCCTAGCTCGGCCGCTGGGGCACCGGTGGCGCGGCGACTCGCCGGAGAGGAGGCGGCAGTGGAGGTTGCTGTCGATGGTGTACAGAGAGGAGCGAGAGAGAGAGAGAGCGGGAGGAGAGCGGCGCGAGGGAGGAGAAGGGAGGAAGAAAGAATTAGTGCTAGGAGGGAGGGGTGCTCGAGGTCTTAAGGGGAAGGGGAGCTCGGGATCGCCGTTGCCTCCTCTGAACCTGCGAACGTGGATGCCATGGATGAGCTCCGTACCGTACGGAGGTAGGAGATACAGAGGGGTACCAGGCTTTGTGAGAGATGGGCTGGCCCAAAAAGGCTGGTTGCTCTATTCCCCCTTTAATTCCTTTATTCTTTTCTGTTTATTTCTTTTTTTTTGCAGATTTGGGAAAAGGGAGAGAAAACAATGGTTCTAGGGGTTTGCAAACTTTGGAATAATTTTTTTAATGATTCCTTTTTGTAACCACACATTAAAATAAACTTTTGTTTTCCAATTATTTAATTGAGTTGTTGTTTGGAAATTAAATGATTTGAGCAATTTTGGTATCAAAAGAGATAAATGAACCTAAGCCAAAATTAAAGTCTTGATTCCAATTTTGGTGGAACAAAAATTTGTTTGCTTTGTAGTTTTTATTTGAAACAGGTAACATAACAAGTATGAACCACAATTGAATTTTTGTTTTGGAATTCAAATAGAAATCAGATGGAAACAATTGAAATCAAATGCAACAGAAGCAATTATGATGACATGATGCAAAGAAATAATAAAACAAGAAACAAAACATTCTAGGGGGAGATTTCATACTTGGGATGTTACAGCGGGCCTTTGGTCCATCCATCTCTAGCCCACCGTAAATGCCGAGAAAGTTCATTTCCTCGCCCCTATCCAATTATGGGAGGCGTGCTATTTTCTTACGCGCCTCCGATCGATGAATACCTGAGACGGCCTTTTTTTGCAGACGGTTTATCTGCACAGACCAGCTGAGGGGTACGTTTTCGATCCTGTTATTTTTTTCACGGGTAAAACCGTCTCTAGTAACAGTCTCTAATACTCAGTTTTCTACTAGTGGTACGACTTCATCATCAACGCTTGTGCGGGGGCGTAATCCCCGCTATCGGTCTTCAAACGTATGAACACCATTCTCCTTCGTTACTTCATATTTGCATAGTAATAGATCTTGGCTATGTTTCGGTTATCGTTGTTAGAATTTTTTTTGTTATTCTACTATAAAGCCCTACAGTAGTATTAGAGTCAGGTTTATGCGTAGATATAAAGTACGATTAGAACTCATTTTGATCGAGGGCATTGACCGTATAGTTTTCACCTCCTCGCGTGCACTTGCTCATGTTCTTGGCATTGTTTGATGAAGCGGCCCTGGACCGACCTTACGCATACGATTACGCTAGACTGGTTCCACTACTGACATACAGAAAGTGATAACAATTATCTGCTCGATGTTGTGGTTATAGGTTCAGAAGTAGAAACGGTTATTTTGCGAAAGTAAAAGCGTCTAACTTTATTTTGGTGGTGCATGTGATTTGGTCAAGCTAAATTTATTATAGATTGTCGACATGGAGACTCGAACACCATATCATATTGCATTACATGATGAATATTTTTGTGTGCATCTTATATATTGTGTATATTGTATATACTATATAAAGCGGTATTTATATAAGATGATCCCTCAATTAATTCTAGCATTATTGTTCTGCCTTTAGCATGCACCGCCAAGAAAGTTCTCAGTAGTGAAGTGGGCCGTGACGATCGGGTGCTTCCTTCTGTGTCTGCATAGAGTGAGTGTAAGTCATGTTTTGCGCTGCAATATATGTAAAAGGGGAATCTGGTAAGCCTAATTTGTACATAACTAGCCTCGGAACACAAATGCCTGAAAGGTTAATCACGAGTCATATGAACTATGTGATTGAACATAGAGATTTCTACCTTTGAAGCTATACCAACGGCTGTAATGATTGGGGGTGATGTAGTGCATAGGGATCGTGTGATTACTAAAACAAAGTGAAGGATGTTCATTTGAGTGGGAGTTCAGCTAGTTTATATTATTTATAAAACATGGACCCAATTATTATGAACATAGTTTTGATGTAATTTGCAAATACCATTATAGATGTCTCGTCCCACATTCAACCTAGGCCCGTTCCTTGAGAACGAGAAATTTAAGACCAATGGAACAAACTTCATGTCCTGGTTCCGCAAATATGGAAGAGCACAACAGTATGAGCGAGCACGTAGTAAAAATGTCTAGCTACGTTCAACGCATGAATGCTCTAGAGTGTAAAATTCCAGACAGACTGGTTATTGACAGGGTACTGCAATCGTTTCTCCCTAGCTACAAAGGGTTTGTGATGAACTACAACATAAAGCAGATGTCTAAATCATTGTCTGAAGTGTTCATAATGCTCAAAAATTCTCAGGTGAAGATTAAGAAGGAGCACGCGGTCTTGATGGTGAATAAGTTCGTGGATTTTAAGAAATCTGGCACGAAGGGCAAAGACAATAATATAAAGCCGAAGAAGAGTGGAAAGCCTGTTGTCAACTCTAAGGCCTCCAATTCTAGCTCCAAGTCTGGTGTGATATTCTTCTACTGCAAGAGTGATGGCCACTGGAAGTGCAACTGCACCAAGTACCTAACAAACAAGAAGGCCGGCAAATTTGCCAATAAAGAGAAATGTATATTTGATATACTTGTTATATATGTTTACCCAACTAGCATCCAGAGTAATACTTGGGTATTTTATACCCCTTATGTTGCTCACATTTGTAACTCTCGGAGGGAGTTGTAGAATGAACAGAAGCTGGCGAAGGATGAGGTGATGATGCGCATTGGCAACAGCAATAATGTTGAAGTGATGGTCGTCGGCACGCTACCTCTACATCTATCGTCGGGATTAGTCTTAATGTTGAATAAATTTCATTATGTGCCCACGTTGAGTATGAACATCACAATTGGGTCTTTCTTTCTTCGAGACAAATATTCATTTAAATCAGTGCCCAATGGTTGTACTATGAATGATATACTTTATGTTGAGGCACTGGAGCGCAATGGTTTATTCTTATATGATCTCAATAGTAGTAATCACATCCATAGCATAGAAGTCAAAATATTTAAACCTAGTAATGATAAATCCATGTATATGTGGCATTGTCGTCTTGGTCACATTGGCGTGAAACGCATGAAGAAGCTCCATTCTGATGGCCTTTTGGGTTCACTAGATTTTCAATCTCTTGACACTTGCGAACCATGTCTAATGGGGAAAATGACTAGGACCCTGTTCTTCGGTGCGATGGAGCCGGCGTCAGAATTATTGGGAATCATGCATACTGATGTGTGTGGACCGATGAGCATTTTGACACACAATGGTTATCATTATTTTGTGACCTTTGCTCATTATTTAAGCAAATAAGGATATATTTACTTAATGAAGCACTAGTGTGAAATGTTTGAAAAGTTTAAAGAATTTTAGAATTAGGTGGAAAATCAACACAGCAAGAAAATCAAACGCCTTCGATCTGATCGAGGTGGTAGGTATTTGAGTTTGGCACACATCTGAAGACTTGTGGCATTGTATCACATTTAACAACAGCTAGGACACCACAACATAACGGTATGTCAGAACGGCGTAATCGCACTTTATTGGATAGTGTGCGGTCTATGATGTCTCTTACCGATTTGCATGTATCATTTTGGGGTTATGCAGAAATAGATGCATTCATTTTAAATAGGGCACCGTCCAACTCTATGGAAACAACACCATATGAGATATAACATTGGAAGAAGCCCAAGTTGTCGTTTCTACAGGTTTGGGGTTGTGAGGCTTACGTTAAGAAACTATAGCCTGACAAACTCGAGCCGAAAGCAGAGAAATGCATATTTGTAGGATATCCAAAGGATTGGATACACCTTATACAACAAAGCAGAGGGAAAAATGTTTTTTCGCTAAGAACGACACATTTCTCGAGAAAGATTTTCTCGCTAGAGATATCGGTGGAAGGAAAATATAGCTTGGCGATATAGTTGATCCTGAACTCAAAATACCGAGTGGCACAATGCAAGATGTTCCGGAAACGTCCTCCACGGATGGAGTGGAAGAAAATGTTGAGACATATATTTTACCATGCATGTCTACAAGACCACGTACCACACCTGAATGGTATGGTGATCTTGCTAACTCGGTCATGTTAAATGAGCTAGACAAACCTGCAACCTACAAACAGGCAATGGAAGGACCTGAGTGTGAGAAACGGCTAGAAGCTATGAAATTTGAAACAGTATCCATGTATGATAACAAAGTTTGTACTTTGGTGGATATTCCCGAAGGTCGCAAGGCCGTCGAGAATAAATGGATCTTTAAGAAAAAGAAAGGAACTGACGGAAATATGACCGTCTATAAAGCTCGACTTGTCGCAAACTGTTTTCAATAAATTAAAGGACTTGACTACGATGAAATCTTTTCACCTGTAGCGATACTTAAGTCTATTCAGATTTTTTTAGCAATTGTTGCATATTTCGAGTATGAGATATGGGAGATGGATGTTCATTGAGGAAGAATTGTATATGATACAACCAGAAGGTTTTTTCGATCCAAAGGATGCTAATAAGGTATGCAAACTTCAGTGTTCCATATATGGACTGAAGTAAGCATCTTGGAGCTAGAATCTTCGCTTTCATGAAGTGATCAAAGCTTTTGGATTTGTACAAGAAAATGAGTGGGAGCTCAATTGCATTCCTAGTATTATATGTGAATGACATATTACTGATAGAGGATGATGTGAATCTTCTAAATAGTGTAAAGGAACATTTGAATAGTAATTTTTCAATGAAGGACTTAGGATAACCTTCTTACGTATTAGGCATTAAGATCTACCGAGAGAGGTCAAGACGCCTATTAGCGTTGAATCAAAGTACATACCTTGATAAGATTATTGAGAAGTTCAAAATGCATCATGCAAAGAAGGATTCTTTGCCTATGGTTCAAGGGAAAATATTGAGTAAGACTCGGTTTCCAACAACGACAAACGAAAGAAAGAGAATGGATGAGATCCTCTATGCCTCATTCATAGGTTCTATCATGTATGCCATGTTATGTATTAGACCATATGTAACATATGCTCTTACTTTGACGAGCGAATACCAGAGTGATCCTGAAGAGGAACAGTGGAAAGCAATTAAAAACATCCTGAAGTATCTTAAGAGGACCCAAGGAAATGTTTCTTATCTATAGAGGATGTGCAGAAGAGCTTGGCGTAACAGTTTACGTGGATGCAAGTTTCTGCATAGATCCAGATGACTCGAAATCCCAAACGGGATATGTGTTTTTTTGTGAATGGAGGGGCTGTGAGCTAGCTGATCTTAGCCACCCATTCTCCGACAAAGTGAAAATTACCTCTATATGTTTAGTACATGCATGAAATACTGGGTTCGCAGAAAGAAGCGTTGCTCCAATATTGTCACACCAAAGTATAGGTGGGTGACGTTGAGAGACTCCACATTCACCAAGCAAGGATTGTATCCAAATCAACTCAACGGTAGCATTAGAAAGAGCCTGGTAATTAGACTCTGCAAAATCCCCCTGTCGATCTTCTATCATCAGAGCTGCCATCCCAGTCAGGGTCGAAGAAGTAGACCGTTAGACAAAGTAGTTTTGACATAACGGAGTATGCGCTTAACTGCCGACCAATGGGAACTCCGAGAGGCATGTAGATACTGACACACCTTATTTACCACGAGAGACATGTTTGGTCGTGTCATAGTAAGGTACTGTAGACCGCCAACAATATTGTGATATCTGCTGGAATCCTCATCAAGCAACAATGTACCATCAGTAGATGAAAGCCGACCAGAGGATGCTATACGAGTGGAAACATGAGCACACTTGGTCACCCAGCACGCTGCTGAAGCTTGGCCCCATATTTGCGCCGACTCATCGAAAAATCACGACCCAGTGTATGAACCTCAATATCGAGAAAGTAGTATAGAGGACCAAGATCTTTGAGAGAAAAGGTGCTACCAAGCCGACAAATCAGACGATCAATAGCCATCATAGAGGAGCTGACCACGATAATGTCATCTATATAGACAAGCTGGTATATGATAGTGTTTGGTCGGCGCAGGATGAATAAGTACGTATCAGCAGTAGAGGCTATAAAATCAAGAGCAACAAGAACATAACTCAAGTGAGCCTGCCAGGCACGAGGCACTTGCTTCAGCCCATAGAGAGCTTTATCAAGGCAACACAGCCAACTGGAATAGGTGGGATCCTCGAAGCAAGGAGGCTGACGCATAAATACTCCCTCCTCGAGAACGCAATGTAAGAATACATTATGCATATCCAGGTGGCGATGATGCCAACCCTGAGAGAGAGCCATGGACAGTAACAGCCGAATAGTAGCAGGTTTAACAACAGGACTGGAAGTATCCTCATAATCCAAGCCATACCGTTGTTTGAACCCCTTTGGAACAACACGCTCCTTGTATCTCTCAATAGAACCATCAACCTTCTTTTTAATCTTGAAGATCCACTTGCAATCAATAGTATTCACACCAGATCGTGGAGGAACAAGGGGCCATGTGTGATTGTCCTGTAGAATAGTGAACTCAGTCTCCATGGGAGTGCGCCAATGGGGAGAAGAAAGAGCTGCTCGGTATTCAACTGGTTCTGTATGCAGTAGAGTATGATCATCAGTACGAGTAACACTCCATGCGATAGTACCTCGGCGTCGGGGCACGGAAGAGTCCCATCAACGAACCCGTAGATGAGGTTGCTCCGCAGAAGAGGAACAAATTGGGTGTGCCAGTAGAGGTAGTTCTCGGTGTTGAGCCCGATGGTGATGGAGTTGGTGATGACGATTGACGTAGCGTGGATATGCGACACCATGCTAGCCCTCCCGTTGCTGGCCGAGCCGCTGGAGCTGCTCGAGAGAACGGAGGCGCTGGTGGAGGTAGTCTGGGGTGACATGGAAGGCGCAGCCTTCGGTAGGAGGGGTGGCGCTCGCGGTAGGATTCGGCGACGGCGGGTGCAGTAAGATGTGGCAATGGCTAGGTCTGGGAGTAGGAGGAAGCTGACCCAATCGTGGGCTCTGATAGCATGTGATAATATGTGGTAGGGTATTGCACAGTACCTGATAAGGCTAACCTCTCATAATATAGGAGTAACCAGCACAAATATAGGGGGTACGCGCATGCCTATATATATACTTATATGTACAGAAAAAAATGTTTATCAGCTTGTTTGGATCTTGAAACGGTGAAGGCTCTTCTGGTGTCCGTCTTGGTGGCGCTGGATTTAGACCGCGGCCGCTAGCTATGGTGGCTGCAGAAAATCGTTTTGTATTTCTCGAACCCTTACAATTTTATCTGCAAATTTAGAATAATTAGTTTATATGTCCTGTTTTTAGTCTTAATGTGTGTTTCGTATGGTTGCTCTCAAAAAACAAAACAAAAATGTATGCCTTCTGCATAAAGAAAATGCGTCTATTTAATGGTTAGCTGACTGAGAATTAATCTAATTCTCAGCAAGCTATATTGAAAGGGAAATGATTGGTATCAGACGGAGGATCCCAGCTTTCACTTCCTCCGTTCGGATCCTGCACCACTCCTTTTTCAGGAGACAACAATCAGGTGTGGTCCACCACTACACCTTATCCTTTGCCCTCGTCCACTCCTTTTTCTCTGCTCATTGATTTTGTCTCCACCCGAGCACACTAGTGGAAACAACCCCTTTCGTCCAGGGCCAGAAAAGGCATTTGTCCCGGTTGCATCAAAATTTGGGACAAATGTTATGCATTGGTCCCGGTTTGTGCGCCCGAGACTGCAGAAATCGCCTGAGGGCATTGGTCCTGGTTCGTAAGGAGGCATTGGTCCCGGTTTGTGGCATGAACTGGGACCAATGCCCCGCCACAGGCCACGTGGCACGCGCATGGGCATTGGTCCCGGTTCATTCCACAAACCGGGACCAATGCCCCCCCTTCCCCTACATATACTGCCTCACATCCCCCCTTCCCTCTTTTTTTTTGCTTGGAGGAGTGAGAGAGGTGGGTGCTAGTGTGTGTTATTTTACTATGCACACTAGGTGTTCGAAGAAATACCCGAGCCACACATAAGCTCACTGAAAATGGTATCTTCGACCGAGGTTAACAAACTTATCTTTTTCATCTGTAATTGATACATAAAAAAGTAATATTTGTCGATGTACTGTGGTCATTTCTCTATTGAAGATGTTATTGTAATGTTTTTTGATAAACTTAATTATACGATGTAGATGGATGCACGGTTGCGATGGATGTAAGGTGACCGACGCATTTCCGAGTATATGGCAGGCCTGAATGCATTTCTCGCTGTAGCTCAGGCGAACAAAGATAATGGCTTTATGTGTTGCCCATGTGTTGATTGTCGGAACGTCAGGGAGCACTCTTCCTCGATAATCCTTCACGACCACCTACTTCGAAGAGGTTTCATGCCCAGCTATAATTGCTGGACCAAGCATGGAGAAAGAGGGGTTGTGATGGAAGACAATGAAGAAGAAGAAGATCCTTTGTTTCCTGAATACGGTGATGCTGCAATGGAAGACAATCCAGAAGAAGGAGGTGATCAAGAACAGGCATCAGAAGAGCCCGATGATGATCTTGGAAGAGTTATTGCTGATGCAAGGGAAGACTGTGAAAGTGAATTGGAGAGGTTGAAGCTGGACAACATGTTACAGGATCACAAAAAGTTGTTGTACCCAAATTGCGAAGATGGCAACACAAAGCTCGGTACCACACTGGAGTTGCTGAAATGGAAGGCATAGAACGGTGTGACTGACAAGGCATTTGAGAGTTTACTTCAACTGATTAAGCCGAAGCTTCCAAAGAATAACAAATTGTCTGAGAGTACGTACGAAGCAAAGAAAGCTCTCTGCCCTCTAGGATTAGATGTGCAGAAGATACATGCATGCATTAATGACCGCATCCTATACCGCGGTGAGAAGTACGAGAATTTGGATGAATGTCCGGTATTCACTACACTGCGGTATAAGATCAGAGCAGATGACCCTGGTGATGTTGACGGCGAGCCCCCCCCCCCCCCCCCCCGTAAGAGGGTTCCTGCAAAGGTGATGTGGTATGCTTCTATAATACCACGGTTGAAACGTCTGTTTAGAAACAAAGAGCATGCTAGGTTGTTGCGATGGCACAAAGAAGACCGTTAGAAAGACGGAAAGTTGAGACACCCCGCCGATCGATCGCAGTCGAGAAAGATCGAGAGAGACTTCCCGGACTTTACAGGAGAGGCGAGAAACTTATGGTTTGGTCTAAGTACAGATGGCTTTAATCCTTTTGGGGAGCAGAGCTCGAGTCATAGCACCTGGCCCGTGAATCTATGTATGTACAACCTTCCTCCTTGGTTGTGCATGAAGCGCAACTTCGTTATGATGCCAGTTCTCATCCAAGGCCCGAGGCAACCTGGCAACGACATTGATGTGTATCTAAGTCCATTAGTGGAAGAACTCTTACAATTGTGGGGCAAACCAGGTGTACGTGTGTGGGATGAGAATGAACAAAACCAATTTGACATACGGGCGTTGCTTTTCTTAACCATCAATGATTGGCCTACTCTTACTAACATTTCCGGACATACAAACAAGGGATACAATGCATGCACACACTGTTTAGATAAAACTGACAGTGTTTATTTGGATAAATGTAAAAAGTTTGTATACCTAGGGCATCGTAGATTTCTTCCGATCAAGCATCCCGTAAGAAAGAAAGGAGGGAAGCATTTCAGAGGTGAGGCAGATAACCGGAACAAGTCTGACCTCTGTAGTGGTAATGATTTATTCGATATGGTGAAGGACCTAAACGTAATCTTTGGGAAGGGTGATGGCAGCCAACCTGTTACGAACGGCCCTGATAAGCGTGCACCCATGTGGAAGAAGAAATCTATATTTTGGGAGCTACCTATTGGAAAGTTCTAGAGGTTCGCTCTTCAATCGATGTGATGCACGTGACAAAGAATCTCTGCGTCAACCTGCTATGCTTCCTGGGCGTGTATGGGAAGTCAAAAGATACGCCAGAAGCACGGGAGGACCAGCAACGTATGAAAGACCCAAGCAACAAGCACACGGATACATGGCGCCATTACTTAAGCAGCTACGCTCTTACTAAAGCAGAGAAGGAAATATTTTTTGAAGTCCTTTACATTATCAAGGTTCCGTCTGGCTTCTCGTCGAATATAAAGGGGATAATAAACATGGCAGAGAAAAAATTCCAAAACCTGAAGTCTCATGACTGCCACGTGATTATGACGCAGTTACTTCCGATTGCATTGAGGGGGCTTCTACCGGAAAATGTTCGAGTACCCATTGTGAAGCTATGTGCATTCCTCAATGCAATATCTCAGAAGGTAATCGATCAAGAAATTCTGGCAAGACTACAGAGGGATGTGGTGCAGTGTCTTGTTAGTTTTGAGTTGGTGTTCCCACCATCCTTCTTCAACATTATGACTCATCTCCTGGTTCACCTATGTGAAGAGATTCATATTCTCGGTCCGATATTTCTACACAATATGTTCCCCTTTGAGAGGTTCATGGCAGTCTTGAAGAAATATGTTCATAACCGTGCTAGGCCAGAAGGAAGCATCTCGAAGGGCTATGGAACAGAGGAGGTCATTGGGTTCTGTGTTGACTTTATTCCTGACCTTAAGACGATTGGTGTTCCTGAATCGCGGCATGAGGGGAGACTGAGGGGAAAAGGAACGCTGGGAAAGAAAACAATGATACCCAGGGACGGGCATTCTTTCACTAAAGCACACTACACAGTTCTACAAAATTCCATCTTCGTGGCTCCGTATCTCGAGGAACACAAGAATATTGTACGCTCCACAAACCCGGGGAAGGATGACTCATGGATTAAACGCAAACACATGGAGACTTTCGGAAGTTGGTTGCAAACACATCTTATAAATGACACCACTGTTGAAGATCATTTGTACATGTTGGCCGGGTCACCATCTTCGACTATTGGGAGTTTTCAAGGGTACGAGATAAATGGGAATACAGTTTACACGATCGCCCAAGATAAGAAGAGCACCAACCAAAACAGTGGTGTCCGCTTTGATACAACAAACGAGAATGGAAAAAATGACACATACTATGGTTACATAGAGGAGATATGGGAACTTGACTATGGACCTTCTTTTAAGGTCCCTATGTTCAAGTGCAAATGGGTCAACCTGAATGGAGAAGGGGTAAAGGTAGACCCGCTTTACGGAATGAAAACAGTGGATCTCAACAATATTGGTTACAATGATGAACCATTCGTCCTAGCCAATGATGTGGCTCAGGTCTTCTATGTGAAGGACATTTCCTCCAGACCGAAAAAAGAAAAAATAAGCAAACAAATACATCATACGATGATTCGAAGCATCACATAGTTCTTTCAGGGAAAAGAAACAACGTGGGAATCAAGGACACGACAGACATGTCAGAAGATTATAATAAGTTTGTTGAAATTCCACCCTTCACAGTGAAAGCTGATCCAACCATCCCGTTAAATAATGAAGATGCTCCATGGTTACGGCTGAAGCGATCATAAGCAAGGGACAAGGGTTCATGGACCATCTCTACACGAAGAAAATTCAGAAGACTAGATAGGGATGTTGTTGGTGATGCGTAATAATAAACGTGGAATACACGATCATAGTTCTGTTGAAAAAGTGTTCACAAAAATTGTCGCACCGGCACTCGCGCCCATATTGCACACAAACATGCATCTTGGATAGATAAAAAAGGAAGTACATAATGGCAAAAGTGGATCCAAACCTAAACGGAGAGCATAGATCTACATAATGGCAAGACTGGATCTGATCTGTTAGTCATACACCTGCCTAGGCCTATAGTACTCCGACTCGTAGTCGT
This sequence comes from Alopecurus myosuroides, assembly GCA_028641055.1. Taxonomy (NCBI): domain Eukaryota; kingdom Viridiplantae; phylum Streptophyta; class Magnoliopsida; order Poales; family Poaceae; genus Alopecurus; species Alopecurus myosuroides. Next base: position 39,812,450 of record CM054062.1, read on the forward strand.
CGTAGTCGCCGCCGTCGTTGTCAGTATCGTCGAACGGTGCTCTGGACTCCCTCGGAGGATCACGACGCCGGGACTGGGCGTGAGGGTAGCGCAGGCGAGGGTTATTGCCAGCCCTGATGTAGTTCATGACGCTCTGAAGATTTCGTCCGCCGCCCCACCACAGCTGACGACCGGCCACGTTGAAGTTCGAAGGAGGTGGGCCGTTCTCCTCGTACCTGGCGAGCGCACTCTCACGCCGATTAATGAAGAAGGCATCCCAAGTAGGGCGGTAGTCAGGAACATGTAGGGCGTACACGAGGCAGAGAAGGAAATCCTCCGTGGAGTATTGGGTTTGCCGACACCAAAAATAATTACCCCGATAGAAGCCGTCAACGGAAAAAGGACGCGGGGGCAGCTGAAGCAGAGAGTCAGGCAAAATGGAGGCGTCAACTTGAAGAATAGATAAAACGGACGCAGGATGTAGCAATGCAGCAGGAGCAAATTAACACACTTAGCCAGCAGCTAGTGTCTACCGGCATACCACACATGGTAGAAGGTGAAGTCGATGCTACTGGCGCCGCACATTCTCATCGGAAAAGCAGCGTTGCGTCCATGCAACTCCCGGGTGATGATGCACCGCCGATGATGCACCCGGTGGATGATATCACAGAGATGACAACCTGTGAGCTCCACGTGAAGGTCGTCAATATAACCATCAAGGCGGCGGTCGGCTATGTCTTACCAATTGGAAACGAACCAACTCACCATAGTCTTCCGGTTCCACGGGGCTACGATGTTGTTGGTGTCGATGAAGTTGTCAACAGATTCGAGCGGGTGAAGCTTGAATTCCCTGAAGGTGAAGACGGATAGGTGACTGAACTTGGAGAAGCCAAGAAGTTGACCGTTCTATGGCTAAAGGAATGCATTGTGCTTTTAAATCAGACGTCAAGGCCATCGACTCCTCACCATTCTCCAGCGTAACAGTATCCAGCGCGGTCGTCTCCGCCATGCATCCCGTCTCTAGCGCGGTCGCCTACGCCGCCGCGTCAGCCTTCTCCGCCCACTAAGTTTCTACCAAAAAGTAAAATATCACCCAAACGTCAACGGTCACCCCTCCCGAAGGTACAAAGAAGTTACCCAAGTTACCTTACGACTATACTCCTGAGCAAACCCAGGAAATCGCACGGGACGAATACGAGGCGTGGAAGGCGAAGCAGAAGGAGAAGAAAAAGGCAGATTTCCCCGAGACGAAGAAGATATAGAACGAGCGTGGAAAATGGTGAAGACTCTTCATCAACCCGAGCCGAGTCTGTCATCTGACTATGACCGCTCTATTCTGAAGTCACACCAGGAAATGGTGTGGTCGACGAAGAGTAGTAGCGCAAGCGGGGAAAGGGGGAAATCAGCTGCCCAGCTCGGAGAGCACAAAAAACAATCCATCTCCCCGCTCAAAGTGATTTCCAATACCCAGGTGGGGCCGAGCACTAATGCTGACGAGCAAATTGATCCGAAGTTTATAGAACTGTACGGAGAAAGGGCAGCTGCTGCGGGTTTGTCCATTGCTGAGTATATGCAAACAGTAGACTACTTCCCCGAAGCTGAATGTGCGTACAAATACCAGTACGGGAATCCTCTCGTCAAACCCGAGGAGTTAAAGGATCTACCAACCAAAATGCGAAGAGTGCATAGTTGGTATATGGAAGCCGCTGCGAAATCTCAGGACTGGATATGTCTCGCAGTTAGAGACGAGCACTACGGGTATGGAGATGGAATGGTTCTGATTCAATTTGATGAATTGTTTCAGTTATTCCAGTAGCAGGCCCTCGACAAATCTATCGTTAGTGCCTATTATCTGTAAGTACTTATTTCTCTAATTAAGTCTCTAGCTAGCTCACCTCGTTCATTGCATATTCATATATATATATATATAGTACACTCATTATATTATAATTGCAGAATGAAGATACTCGAAGGCAAAAGAGGACAAATCTATGATATTGGGTTCATTGACCCACATTTTGTTAATCATAAGACTCTTGAGCTATGTGCCAAGGATACAGAAGATAACATTCTGAGGGCAATAAGGTTTCAACAACAACGACGGGAAATACTATTTCCTTACAACTTCGGGTGAGTGTTACTGTGTTGTACACATTCTGTTTTTCTTACTCGATGTTTAGTGTATAATTGGTGAGTTCTGTGTGCGCAGCTTTCACTATATTCTGCTAATTTTCCAAGTTGACAAAGGAAAAGTACTGGTAATGGACCCAAAACGTGAAGCCCTAGCGATGTGGGCTTCCATGCAGGAAATGATCCAGCGGTAATTTCAATCTTTATTAGTTTCAGTCTTTATATATGGCACTATATCGACTACTTTGTTTCATTTTCGGATATCAAGTAATTACTAACTCTTTTTATTCTTTTTCTTTCCCGGGCAGCGTTTGGAAGAGGTTCATAAAAAAGTCTCCTGGTGAATGGAAACCAGAGATTATATTTGATATTGTGGAAGTAAGTACTACTATCTAGATCCGCGCATCTCCTTGATTCTAGTGTCGATACCATTATCATGGCTGGTTGATTATTATTTTGATTGAAACCATGTTCTCGTAAAGTGTTTGCAATAGGGAGACGGGAATCAATTGTGTGGATACTACGTCTGCGAGTTCATTCGTCAGACGACCTGTCCCAAGGGCAGAGATTTAAACCACCTTCATGTACGTCACTCGTCAATTTTTCTTATTACCATCTATTTTAGTTACTTAGTTTCATTAATATATATTGACCACTCTTCTTTATATTAGATCAACCGGCTCCGGGATGGTCTTCTACCAAGGGACCGCATACGAGCAATTCAGGAGGAAATTGCGGGCTTCTTAGATGCAGAGGTCCTAAATGTAGATGGAGAGTACTATAGCACCGGTTGGTCATGAATTTGATTTTGTAATTCATTCCATCGGTCATGTAATATGTTGGATATACTTAGCTTCTGTAATATAAGTGTTCCTTCTTTTTCTATATGTATATGTATTACTTATTCACTCGTGGGATCCGGGAGGTCCGGGGAGGGGCCACCGAGGCTCCTCTCTTCTCGTGGGATCCGGGAGGTCCGGGGAAGGGCCACCGGGCTCCTCTCTTCTCCTGGGATCTGGGAGGTCCGGGGAGGGGCCACCAAGGCTATTTATCAGTGTGTGGTGACAGGGGTATCGTAAAATCGAATTGATCGCAAAACATAAAATAAAAAGGAAAACAATAAATAGAAAAAAAAGCTCTGCCGCGTCAGAGAAAATGGCAAAAGTGCTGCCGCGGCAGAGGAGGCATTCATCCCGGTTCGTGTTAAGAACCGGGACGAATGACCCTGGCCAGGTTCGCTACGTGGTCAGCCCCATTTGTCCCGGGTCCTGGCACAACCGGGACCAATGGGGGAGTGCCATTTGTCTCGGCTGGCCCATCCTGGTTGCACAACCGGGACAAATGGCCCTTATGAACCGGGATGGTTGGCCCTGTTTCCACTAGTGGCACCAGACGCCATGAACCACGGACGCCGCTGCAAGGCATGCCGCGGCTGCAATCCGGCTCCTTGTGAGTGGAGCCCTCTGACGCTGTTGCAGAAACAGTGAGGCGGCGCAATGGCGGTCGTCGATGAGACAGCCAGGGTCTATTCCGATGGGTAGCAGCCACCAAAAATTGTCGTCCTCCACTCCGGTGGTGGTGGCGGTGGTGCTAGCTCCGGTGATCATCCCTGCAGTCGCCTTTCAAGGACGTCCCCGAGCTCGGCTCCGACCTCCATGGCCATGGAGGCCAGTCGACTCTTCCCCAACCTCCGCCTCCCCTCCCCTCCCCTGCCTCCGTCGGTCACTAACACTGGCCCCGTGGGTATACCGCAGTGCTGCTGAAGGCCGACGACCGTGCTTCCGAAGGCCAGTGATGATGCTCCTTGTCGGTTGTTGATGCTGCTCCCGTGGCTACGCCGCAGTGCTGCTGAAGGCCGGCGATGGTGCTCCCGTGGGTACGCGGCGGTGCTGCCGAAGGCCAGGCGACAGTGCTCCCGTGGGGTACGCGGCAGTGCTGTCGAAGGCCGACGAGGATGCTTCCGTGAGTACGTGGTGGTGCTGCCAAAGGCCGGCAATGGGGCTACGAGGTGCCTGTGGTGGTGCTACCAGCGTGGTCGTCGTCGGCGAGGTCTCTCGCCTTTTGCTATAATTGCTCAAATTTTTGCTATAATTGATAAATTTTTTGCTATAAGTGTTATTATTTTTTTCTATAATTGTTAATATTTTTTGCTATAATTGCTCAATTTTTTTGCTACTCAGACGATGTCATCAACAAGGTCTCCAACGAGGTATCGCCGGAATTTTTTTGCTGCCAGGAGATGCTTCCAGTGGTCACCGATGACCAGCGACGCTGCTACGAGCGACGGCGACGATGATGCTAGTGACGGTGAGGGCAAGGTCTCTCGCCGAAGGGAGCGACCGATGGGCCACTGCAGGACAGTGCTGCCATTTTTTCTCCATGGTCGTGGGAGCATTTACGGGACGGATACAAGAGAGACGCGTGGTCAAGACGTGCACTCAAAACAAATTATGGAAACGTGTTTCTTGATCCATGCGGGGGATCGGAGGTTTTGATCCCGGGGACCCTCAGCGTTACCCATATTGAAATCGTTTTTCTCCGCTCTAGGGGGTGCCACTCGAAAAAGGGAGGCCTCTCGGAAGCAAACGGGAGGGCAAAACGAGCGCACGCGAGCGCGACACGTGGCGGGCGCATGTGCGAGAAACCGGACGGAGTGAATACACGCGTTTCTTTTCAGATCTGTTTTTTTTTTAAACGAAATATCTTTAGATCCGTAATTCAGAATTATGAACCGTTTTCATATTTGAGCTTCTCGCGTCGAGATCTTCAAAACAAGATCCCATGTTGATAGGTTTCGAGAAACTTTTTTTTTCGAACTTTGTACACAATGTTGTTTATACTTTATACTTTCGGTAGCATGCACGCGCTTGTGTACACCATGTACACATATATATCTAGTAGCACGATGCTCGGCTTCGCCTCGATATTTTTTTACGGCTCGGCTTCGCCTTGATAACCATTTATAAAAATCTTGAAGGGGGTACACAGGTCGTTGTGCGCATTGGTCGAAGCATGCATTGGCTATAGTGCGTGCTACGGCTCGGCGTTGCCTCGTACTACCGCTCGGCTTCGCCCCGAACGAAACGCCTACGGCGTTTATCTAAAAAGTATAAAAAAATAGTTAGTAAAAAATATATAAACGTTGTATATGAAAGTATAAAAAAATTGCTACTGAAAAGTATACAAATGTTGTTCTGAAAGTACAAAAAAAATGTTACTGTAAGTATAAAAAACTGTTCTGGAAAGTATAAAAAAATGTTACTGAAAATATAAAAAACTGTTCAGAAAAGTATAAAAAAATATTATTGAAAGTAGAAAAAAACTGTTCTGAAAAGTATACGTACGGTGTACCCGAGTGCACATCCGCGTGGGCGCAACCCCCTGGGTGTACGCCGGCCCTTCACTGGGTGTACACCCGTGTGGGTGTACAAAACGCGTGGGTGTACAAACTCCTGGGTGTACATCCGTCTGTAACTGGGTGTACAACCGTCTGGGCGTACACCCGCACTTCCTATAGCGAACCAGGCAAGGAACATATCGAGTAGGCTAGTACCAATTCCTCCACATCAACAGCAAAATAGGCATATGAATCTTAAGTAGGAAATTCCTTCATCTCAGATGAGGTAGGTAATCTACCATAATTTATTTCCATTTCCAGGTAAGATGAGCGGAGACGAGTTTATCAGCACCGATACCCCCACGCATCGTGGGGTGCACGTGTGTGTACTTCAGCACATACACTTGGGACGTACTTCGTTCACTGCACGTGGGCATACAACCGTGTGTAACTGGGCGTACATCCGTGTTGATTCTGGATGTAAAAAAAGTTTCTCGAAACCTATCAACATGGGATCTAGTTTTGAATATCTCGACGCGTGGATCTCAAATATGAAAATGGTTTGTAATTTCGAAAAACGGTTCATGAGATATTCTATTTTGAAGAAACGGATCTCGAAATAAATGCGTGCCAATCCATCTTCCGTCCGGGGGTGGGAAAGGGAAAACCCCGCAAAACTCTCTGGTGGCGGCACTTGTCACGCATGCGGACACTCTGTGGAGGCTAGGAGGAAGAAAAACGTGACAAATGTGGCGCTGTGGACGAGGGCGCGGTGACTTTCCGAAAGACCGACATTTCTCTAGCGATTTCGCCGCTCTAGTATTGACAGAAGGTTGATTCAGGCTATTCATACCGACTTTGTTACAGCTGCTGGGCCTTGTCTCGTTAAGCACATGCTGGGCTCATCTCCTCATGGCAGCCCGTTTCCGTTTTCTTAGTTTGATACATGTAGCTTACGGTCTTCTTAGTTATTTTCCTAACACAAGCGAACCAAAAATACTATGTAAGTGAGATACAATTAAAAAAATAGCGAGGGAAGACCATGGTGAAGTGAGATTATCTAGTTGTACATGCGTCACGGATGAGTTGTTTTCCACCTGCATTGGGTTACAACTCGGATTTATCTTTGCTTTATATGAAAAAAATTCAGTTGCATATGGGTTTTGAACTAACATTTTTCACTTGCGGGTAGGATTGCAACTGAGTTTTTTGAGTTGTGGATGGAGTTGGAACTGAGATTTCGCAGGTATAACTAAGATTTTTCAGTTGCAATTGGGGTTGCAACTGAGTCGTTTTAGTTACAACTAAAAATCTTTCGGTTGCAAATGGGGTTGCAACCGAGATTTGTAACATTTGCGAGTGGGCTTCCAACTGACAATTTTCTAGTTGCAACTGAGATTTTGCCAGTTACAAGTGGGTTTCCAACTCATATTTTTTCTACTGCCAGTGGGGGGTGTAACTAAAATTTTCCGGTTACAAACTGAGACTTTTTCAGTTGCAAATGGGGTTGCAACTGGGATTTTTCAGTTACAGCTAAGATTTTCCAGTTGCAAGTGGGATTTCAACTAAGTCCTTTCGGTTACACATAAAATCTCTCAATTGCAATTAGGCTTGCAACTGAGTTTTTTGCCAGATGCAAGTGGGATTACAACTAGGATTTTTTCTGTTGCAAGTGAAAACGCAACTAAGATTTTTGCCATTTGCAACTGAATTTTTTGCCAGTTGAAAGTGGGGTTGTAATTGACTTTTTTTGTGGCAAGTGAAGTTGCAACTGAGATTTTTTTTCAACTACAAATAAGGTTGTAACTGAGTTTTTTTTTTAAGTTACAAGTGGGGTTGGAACTGAGATTTTTCTGTATTTAAATATATTAAATAAAATATAAAAATAATGAGCTGCGGAATTTCTATGATAAAAAAGAGGGATAAACTTCATATGAAAAATACAAATTTAAAAGTAACCAATTCTAAATGTGATATATACATCTAGAAAAAACAAAGAAAACTCAACACAAAATGAAAAAAAAAACAGAAAAAGATACAACCTATTTTTCTCAATTATTACAACTTATAGGTACCATGAGTCACGACGCAATCTAAAGATATAGGGCTCGAATGAGAATTAGCAACACCAACGTAAAAAAGGCCTAGCTCTAAACTGGACATGCATTTAAAAAAAAAAAGAACAAGCACATAATGCATTAAAGGTCAATTAGGACGGTAGGACCACTACACGAATTTAGCTGGATTTCATTAACGATAATAAAAAAAACAGCAACGATGGGAATGGGCTTGGGCCTTTCGGCAACACAGCCTCACAAAAGGAGAATCCCAGCAGCAGAAGTAGGCTCATCGTGCCCACAGTACATCGTGTTGACGAACACAATATTAGGGTGGAACGGTGTAACCCTTTCGGGTCACCGGGTACGTGTTAATATATGTGTGGAAGAGCCCCACACGTGGCCATTACAGGTGGGGTATGTCTATGGTTGGTGTACTACACCATACCGTATACATACCAAGATTACATCTCCAATACTCCCCCTTAATCTAAACTTGGGACAGGTTTAGATTACGTTTAAACTCATCTAGCTTTTTGGTACATAATGTTTTAGTAAAACCATCTGCTATCTGATCATTGCTAGAGATAAATCTGATATCAAGTTGCTTGCTAGCAACACGCTCTCGAACAAAAAAGAAATCAATCTCAATGTGTTTAGTGCGTGCATGAAACACTGGATTAGCAGATAGATAGGTGGCACCCAGATTATCACACCAAAGACATGGTTTCTCCTTGAGACTGACACCAAGTTCACGAACTAGAGCTTCAACCCAAATAAATTCTGCAGTAGCATTAGCAAGTGCTTTGTACTCAGCCTCAGTACTGGAACGAGATACAGTAGGCTGTTTTCTGGCACTCCAAGAGATAAGATTGGGACCAAAAAATATAGCAAAACCACCAGTAGAGCGTCTGTCATCTAAATCACCTGCCTAGTCAGCATCTGAAAAAGCACTAAGGAGAGTCGACGAGGACTTCTGAAAAGTAAGTCCGACTGATCGTGTACCATGAATGTATCTGAGAATCCTTTTAACAGCTGACCAATGTGTTGTTGTAGGAGCATGAAGGTATTGACATACCTTATTAACCGAAAAAGAAAGATCAGGACGTGTCAGAGTGAGATACTGAAGTCCTCCTACAATGCTTCTGTAATGAGCTGTATCATCGGGGCCAAGGGGAGAGCCAGTATTCAATCCCAACGACTATGTAGTATAGAGAGGAGTTGGACATGAAGTACACGAGCTCATGCCAACTTTGGCTAATAAATCATTTGCATATTTTTCCTGATTTAAGAGCAGTCCATCATCCTGCTTATGAACTTCCATACCAAGAAAATAATGAAGATCTCCTAAATCCTTAAGAGCAAACTCAGAACTCAAATGATGAAGAAGAACTTGAATGGCTTGGTTGGAGGAACTTGTCACAATGATATCATCCACATAAATAAGAATAAACATAGAGATACCTGACTGATCATAAAGAAATAAGGAGGTATCTGCCTTGGAAGGTTTGAACCCCAGTTGCTGAAGTTTTGTGCTAAGACAAGAATACCATGCTCGAGGAGCCTGTTTCAAACCATATAGAGCTTTATCAAGTTTACATATAAATTTTGGAGTAGCGGAAGACTCAAAACCAGGTGGTTGTTTCATGTAAACATCTTCTTCCAGAACGCCATGAAGAAACGCGTTCTTTACATCTAGCTGCCGTAAACTCCATCCTCGAGAAACAGAAATAGAGAGCACAAGTCTGATAGTTGCAATTTTAACAACAGGACTGAAAGTATCATCATAATCAATACCATACCGTTGCTTGAATCCTTTAGCAACTAGGCGTGCTTTATACCTGTCAATTGTACCATCAGCATTCCTTTTGATACAATAAACCCATTTGCAGTCAATAACATTCCTGTGAGTATTAGGAGGAACAAGATGCCAAGTGTTATTTGCACGAAGTGCATCGTACTCGGTTTGCATAGCATCTCTCCAATGTGCATTTTTGAGTGCCTCAGTAAGATTCTTGGGTTCTCCTGTAGACGTGAGAAGAGCATACCGTATTGTACCATCAGTAAAATTTTCGGTTGGCGAATACCTTTCTGTAATCGTGTTTGAACTCCAACAGTAGGGGGTGGTGCAGCAGTTGGCTGCACAGAAGATCCGGAAGCGACTGTATCCGTGTTGGGATCGGTGCAGCGATCCGCACTGGAAGCCGTGCAGCGATCCGCACTGGCCTGTCGGGAGCTGTCGGGCGCGGATTCAGATGTTGGTGGCGTGGTCGGCGACGTGTCGGGCGCGGACTGGAGCGGAGAACGCAGCAGTCGGTCCCGCGACGGGGACAGCTCACCAGGGACAGGGCCCAGCGAGCCCGCGCGTGACGAAGGTGGTGGAGAATACGCGCGGGGGGGTTTGGGCGCGCGTGTCGGCGACGTGGAGGGTGCCCGTTGGTGCGGACGAGGACCGGCGATGCTGTCACCGCCAGGGGTGCGATCTGAGGCAGATTCGCTGGACGAATCGCTCTCGGGATCTGCGCTGACAGCACCTGGTCGGCTGTGTGCTTCAGAATTACTTTCAGAGGCAGTTCTTTCACCATTTTGCTCAGAATTTGATTCCGATTGCTGCGTTGAATCCGTAGAAGGCTCGGCAGTAGGTTCCTGTGGAGGTTGAACAATAGGAACAATATGCACATAATTGTCATTAGATTGCACACCCCTATCACATGATACCGAGGAAGGGTCATCAAAAGGAAGAAGCATGATTTCTTCACGAAGACGACGACCCGCGTTTGGATTCAATGAGGCAAAAGGAAAAACATTCTCATCAAAGACAACATCACGAGAAATGTAAATACGACCGGTATCTGGATCGAGACATTTAACTCCTTTGTGACGAGGACTATACCCCAGAAAAATACACTTCTTAGATCGAAAAGAAAGTTTGTGTTTATTATAAGGACGAAGATTTGGCCAACACGCACAACCAAAGACACGAAGAGAATCATAATTTGGGGTAACTTGAAGGAGTCGTTCAGTAGGTATCTCAAAATTGAGAACTTTGGAGGGAAGCATGTTAATAAGAAATGTGGCTGTAATAAAGGCATCATCCCAGAATTTTAGTGGCATAGAGGCATTGGCAAGCAAGGCAAGACCAACTTCAACTATGTGGCGATGTTTGCGCTCAGCTGAACCATTTTGCTGATGAGCATGTGGACATGAGACATGATGAACAATACCAACACGTTGAAAGAAACTGTTTAGTTTTTCATACTCACCACCCCAATCAGTTTGCATAGTAAGAATTTTACGACCAAACTGACGCTCAACATATTGTTGAAAATCAAGAAACACTTGAAAGACTTCAGAACGTTTCTTAAGCAAATAAATCCATGAAAATTTACTGAAATCATCGATAAAGCTTACATAATATGCATGTTTGCCTATAGAAAGAGGAGCTGGACCCCATACATCAGAAAATATCTGTTCCAATGGAACAGTGGAAACACTAGTGGAGACTGAATAGGGTAGCTGATGACTCTTAGCCTGTTGACATGGATCACATATGTAAGGATTTATTTCTGGGGAATATGAGAGTTTATTTTTTTTAAGAACCTGCTGAACTATAAATGATGAGGGGTGTCCTAGACGACGATGCCATGTAGAGGATGAAGGTTTGATGGTGGCGAGAGCATGCTTGGATGACTCCGAGACAGGAACGAGGGGATACAAGCCACCATGACAGGGACCTTTATACACGATTTGCTTCGTGACCTGATCCTTTATCAAGAAAAAGAATGGGTGAATTTCCATGAAGGTATTGTTATCTAGTGTAAGATGATGAGCAGAAACTAAATTTTTGGAGGCCTCAGGAACATGAAAAATATTACGAAGTTGTAGAGAGCTATTAGGGGTGTGCAAAACAGAATGACCAACATGTGTAATGTTCATACCTTGTCCACCGGCATTGTGGATTTGATCACGACCTTGATAGTTTTCCTGAACAGTGAGCTTGTTGAGTTGACCAGTAACGTGATTTGTTGCTCCTGTATCAACATACCAGTTGGTGTCTACTCCATAGGCACCTTTGGGCTCCTTGGGTGGTGGTGGTGGTTCATCATCATCATCGCCATATCTCCACCAACAGTCACCTGCGGAGTGTCCCTCCTTTTTGCAGATTTGACAGTACACTCCTTCCTGCCAAGGAGATGCCACACGATCCTTTTTTTCCCCCCTTCTGACGACGCCCTTGGGGGCGCTGCTCATTACGTGGCTGCTGCGGTGGTGTGGGTTGTGGAGGACGAGGAGGTCGGTATGGTGGTTGTGGCATAGGATAGGCCGGTGGTGGGTATGGGGGCGGCATTGGCTGGTAGGTGTTGTAGGGCTACGGGTATGGGTGTGGATGGTATGGGGTAGTGTACGGCTGGGGTGTGTATGGTGGCGGTGGCGAAACATAGGCGTGGTGTGGTGGTGTGTATGGCATCGGATGTGGGCTATATGGTGGAGTAGGATAGAGGGGGGGTGCGGGCTGAGGACGAACAGACCCGCTGCTGTATTGATGCGGATGCCGAGCAGCAACATTAACTGACGAAACAAAGGAACCAGGGGCGTTTTGGCCGGTGTTTTGGAGCATATGGCCACGAGTTTCACAGGACAAAATCTGCGAGCACATGTCATTGAGGGACGTCGATGGAACAACGTTTATAGCAGCAACTAAGTTGTTGAAAGAGCCGTCAAGACCATTCATAATATAGTCTTTCAGTTCATCGTCATCTACTGCTTTCCCGGCTGCAGCAAGCTGAGAGGCGAAGCCACGCATTTTGGTGATGTAGTCCTGAGCAGACATGTCCCCTTTCTTCGTGTTCGTGAGTGCACCGCGGATGGTGGACACACGAGATTTAGATTGCGCGGAGTAGAGGTCGTTTAGGGCACGCCACACCGTAGCCGCAGAGGAGAGCCCGAAGACATGCGGAAGGACATCCTCGGCGAGTGAGTTGACGAGAAAGCTCACAACGAGTTGGTCCTTGGTGATCCACGCATCATACGACGGGTTGGCAACAGTCACCTTCTTGTGATTCTCATCCTCGGCCTCAAGAGATTCCGGCGGGCAGCGATCAGTGCCCTCAAGTAAGCCCATGACACGCGCACCCCGAAGGGTGGGTAGAGCTTGAGTCTGCCAGTACATAAAATTTTCCCGCGTGAGCTTGATCGAGGGCGGATTGCCGATGGAGGCAGGGGCGGGCGGAGTCGAAGTAGACGCCATCGATCACAGCAGGGTCGTGGTCGTAAGAAGTAGCGACGAGATCGTAGCAGGGCGATCAGAAGAGATCTGCCAGAGGTCCTGTGAAAACGAATCTAGGGTTGTTTTGGTGTAGAGAGAATTGTAGAGATGTAGGGCAAACTGGTAAGGGGAATGGGATCGGGAGGTTGTGCTGAGGGTCCTGGAGATGAAGAGGGATTGTAGTTTGGTGGAGAACCGGCGGCAGAGGTGGCAGAAAACCACAACGGCGGCGGCGGCAGCTATAGTAGAGGAAGAAGGAGGCCTGATACCATGTTGACGAACACAATGTTAGGGTGGAACGGTGTAACCCTTTCGGGTCACCGGGTACGTGTTAATATATGTGTGGAAGAGCCCCACACGTGGCCATTACAGGTGGGGTATGTCTACGGTTGGTGTACTACACCATACCGTATACATACCAAGATTACATCTCCAATACATCGTACATACAAGAAAATAAAACGCTAGTTCCTGCATGAATCTTCAAACAACAGATCTGATGGTTAGAAAGTTGACTGAGAAGAATTAGCAGAACCGACAGAAAAGACTATAGGGTGGAAGATTATACTGCTTACGATGTTCAGTAGGGTAGCAACTAGCAAGGTGACACTGCTAATGGAATGCACCTGAATATGTACAATACAATCTTGTATCTTTAACAGCCATGCCAGTGCTGCACCTGCAGCCACCAACAGGCAACAAGGCAGCAACTACACTGGGGGCAACGGCGGCTCTGGCGGCAACGGCGCCATCTTGCCGCCCTTTTGCGGCTCGACGTGACACCGGCAGACGGGGCATGTCGCGTGCGAGTCAAACCGCATGTCGATGCACCCCACGTGAAACGCGTGCGCGCACAATGGCAACCGCCGCGCCGTCTCTCCGCCTCGCAGAGTCTCTAGGCACACCGCACACTGGGCCTCGCCGTCGCCGACAATGCCTGCAGACGCGGCACCGTAAACGAACGACGGGACCGCCGCTATGGCAGCCTGTGATAGGCCGCCCCGCTCGACGGCCGTCTCGGCCTGCGGCAACACCTCCGGCCCGGCGAAGAAGCGGCCAGTGCAGGAGAGCACGAACATGACCGCGCAGTAGAGCGCGAGCGCGATCCACACGTACTTGACGAACGCGGAGAGGAGGACGAGGAGTAGAAGCAGCGGGTAGGACGCGAGCACCAGCGTGCTGCCCGGCACGTCCTCGAGGAGAACTCCCCCGCGCGCCTGCCATGGGAGTGTCGGGTTGTCCTCTGCTGACGGCATCGTTCGTTTCAAGGCTTGGTGCGGTGCTCGTGACTTGTGAGCAATGGCGGTGGCGCCGCCATCGGCCGCAGAATTGTAATCTGGAGGAGTAAAGCTTGAGGAAGAAATGGATAATGCTTAAATTCGTTGACAGCCGAGGGAGCTGTATCTAAAGAAGGGCGGATTTGAGCTAATTCTGCTCGCTGCCATCCAAGACAGCCTCCCCACGTACCTCATGTCGTCCCTCCTTGTCCCTCTCCTAGTTATCCAAAAAATGCGCACGTCCTTCTTCTGGTCTGGCACCGACCACTGGTAGAAAAAAGGTCTTTCATACGCCCCCATCAGTCCCCAAACTTTGCGCACCGTGACTAAAGGGGTTTTAGTCCCGAGTCGGGAGGAGACCCGCGACAGAAAGTCATGCGTCGTGGGTTGGGAAGCGCGTGGAGGCGCGTGGAGGGCTTTAATTCCGGTTGGCGTGGCCACCCGGGACTAATGATCCAGTCCCTGCCTTTAGTCCCGGTTGGCCTGGCCATCCGGGACTAAAGATACAAACTGCTCGCCTCCCGCGCGGCGGTTTTATTTCGCGAGCGAGAGGCAGAAGGGCGCCATTGCTACAGTGCACACCCGAGTCTCTGTTTCTTCTTCTCTCTTCTCTTCTCTTCCTCTCTTCGATCTTCCTCCACCAGCACCCATGGATGAAGTTTGGAAGACTGTCCGTGTGGCCACACCATGCGGCAAGAGTCTCGACGTGGCCTACACCAATAATTGCGAGAGGCTCCCCGGTCTTCTTGAGCATTTCAGCTATCTCTATGAACAAGCCGATGAACACCATAGGTTCTTCGGGCTTGATCTAGAGTATACGGCAAATCAACGGGATGTTGCCGTCATCCAGATTGCGCTCAAGGAGTTCGTTTTGGTCTTCCAATGGTCAAGGTAACGCACACGTACAATCTTGCATTTTTTATTTGTATGTTGCATCTGAAGAATACATGTGTTGCAACATATCTAACACGTTCTATTTTTGTTGTTGCAGTAGTTCAAAGGATTCTACGGCCCTTGTTGATTTTCTTGTCAACAAGGGGTACGACTTCTGCAGTGTTGACATCACTCAAGACCGACAGAAGTTGATGCGATTGGGTGATCTTCAGGATCTTATCCATTTTGATGATTTGTGCGGTCACAAGACCGGGATGGCTTCGATGGCAACCGCCTTCATCCACGCCGACTACAAAACCATGAAGTCTGGTTTCCCCTCCAAGAATCACATGCGTTGGGGGAAGACCCCACTGGACCGGATCAACCTCAACTATGCAGCCATAGATGCATACGTTTCCTACGAGTTGTTCCGCATCTACTCGACGGAGCTCGAGTAGATGGTGTTTGTACCGCATCTTGCGTTCGATATATACATGTAATGGATATTATTTCTATATTAATTCGTAGCTATATTATTTCTATATTATGTCAAACACACATTTCAAAACAAACAAACAAAAACACATCAAGAAAACAAACAATAACACATCAAGAAAACAAAACAGGAAAACTACCGTTTCTAAATTAATCTAAGCCATAGATGCATACGTTTCCTACGAGTTTTTTCGCATCTACTCGACGGAGCTCGAGTAGATGGTGTTTGTGTACCGCATCTTGCGTTCGATATATGCATGTAATGGATATATTAGTATGTAATGGATATATATTATTATGTAATGGATATTATTTCTATATTAATTCCTAGCTATACTATTTCTATATTATGTCAAACACACATTACAAAACAAACAAACAAAAACACATCAAGAAAACAAACAAAAACACATCAAGAAAACATATATCTAGTCAATACCAAACTCATCCACTTGGATTTACTTCAAAATACATTTTTGAACTCATTCTAAAAATAATAGAAGAGCCTACTGGTCTTTTAAAGATTTTAAAATGAATTGGTATTATTTTCCTTAATTTTTTGATATATTATTTGTATTTTTAAGATTTTAAAATGAATTAGTTTTATTTTTCTTAATTTTTTGATATATTATTTGTATTTTTAAGATTTTAAAATAAATTATTTTTATTTTTCTTTATTTTTTGATATATTATTTGTATTTTTAAGATTAAAAAATGAATTAGTTTTATTTTTGTGAATATTTTGATATATTAATAGTATTTTTAGAAATAATACAAATTAAAAAGTTAATGTTTATTTATTTATTCAAAATTATTAATTACATCATTACTTTTGTTTATTAAAAGATTTATTTGAAATTCAAACAATAAAGAAATGTGGCATCGACCAATATGTTAATAGGATTGATATGATACTACTATCACATACATGCGTGCGAAACACTTGGATGCGGGACAGGATGGAACTCGGAAGTTAAGCGTGCTAGTGCTAGAGTAGTAGGAGGATGGGTGACCGAGCGGGAAGTTTGACCATGAGTAAGTAATTTGACTAGAGATAATTGTAGTTAGACACTAAGCAAATAATACAAATTCTGAAGAAAAAAAAGGGAGTGAAAAATTGGAGTGAAAAATAATTAGAAACCCAAATGAATTACAAAAATTACGAAATAAAGTTTAGTCCCGATTCGTGTGGCCAACCGGGACTAAAGGTCCTCCGTCCCCCGGCTCACGCCACCCGCCCACCTGGCCGGGCCTTTAGCCGCGGTTCGTAAGAGGCGCGACTAAAGGGGGGAGCCTTTAGTCACGCCTATTTAGTCCCGGTTGCGCGGCCGGGATTAATGGGTCTGGCGAACCGGGACTGTAGGCCTATTTTCTACCAGTGGACGCTGCTCTGGAGCTCAATGCCTAGTGGCCTGGGATAAGCCTTGCACCCCTAAAAACTGCGGTGGACATGGAATCAAAAACTTACTCAGCCAGTATATTTGCCTTATGTTGATTTTTTTTTTACAAATTCTTGCATGCGGCGGGAAGTTTGACCACGAGTAAGTAATTTGACTAGAGATAATTGTAGTTAGACACTAAGCAAATAATACAAATTCTGGAAAAAAAAAGGGAGTGAAAAATTGGAGTGAAAAATAATTAGAAACCCAAATGAATTAAAGAAATTACAAAATAAAGTTTAGTCCCGGTTCGTGTGGCCAACCGGGACTAAAGGTCCTCCGCCCCCGGCTCACGCCACCCGCCCACGTGGCCGGGCCTTTAGCCGCGGTTCGTAAGAGGCGCGACTAAAGGGGAGGAGCCTTTAGTCGCGCCTATTTAGTCCCGGTTGCGCGGCCGGGATTAATGGGCCTGGCGAACCGGGACTGTAGGCCTATTTTCTACCAGTGGACGCTGCTCTGGAGCTCAATGCCTAGTGGCCTGGGATAAGCCTTGCACCCATAAAAACTGCGGTGGACATGGAATCAAAAACTTACTCACCCAGTATATTTGCCTTATGTTGAATTTTTTTTACAAAATCTTGCATGCGGATGATCTCCCTTAGAAGCATTGCCTTCTCCACCACTCTCCCTGCCTCCATCCGTACTAGGTACCTTCCACTGCTCTCCCAGATTTCTCGATGCCACGCTGGAAATGGTCAGTCCACCTTCTTCTGGAACGACCGCTGGATAGCCTCAGAACCTCTTTCCACCCTCTTCTCGGCTCTCTACACTCCCACAATACAAACCAAAATGTCCCCGCGGTTGATGTGCTGAACAATGGGGTTGAAGGATACCTGCGCAACAGGCTAACCGCGACAGCGCAATCGGAGCTCGACTCGCTTGCTCTTCTCTTGCAAGGATTTACGCCGTCCGGTCATCAGGACACTTGATGCAAGCTAAGCAGCGAGCCATTCTCCTCGAGAGCGGCATACTGCCAGCTCCATCGCCACCTCTGCAACAACGACGCCCTGCCATCTAGCAATCCGCTGCACCACAGCGCATCCGGGTGTTCGCCTGGCTACTCCAGCAAGACCGACTAAAAACGCACCAGAACCCCCATCACAAAAAATTTCTCGGCCACAACAAGAGTGTCAGACCCAAGCTATGGTTTGTACTGACAAAACTGAAGAACCTCAAGAACACACAGAAATAAGACAAAATTTCAGAGATCGATTGCAGAAGCTGAGTTCGATTACAAGAGGAGTTATGGCTAGAGCCTCATAGAGGCGGCTAGGTTTACCCCAATAATGTTCTCGGTAGCCAAACCCTAGTGGGATCGCTGCTAAATAAAGGGAAAACGAAACCGGACAATGGAGTTTGCAGGTAGCCAAGTACAGTGAGCTGTAAAGAGAACATCGATGGCCAAAGCATCGACAGACGTCGGATGGAGATGGACGGCCAGCCTTGTTCTTCTTTCGCGCGAAACGGTACGGTGCCTTCCTAGCCACACGATTCAACTTGAACGGTTGGAATTGAACGAAATAGCCCAACAGCTAGTGTCGACAGGGTTCAGACATGAACAAGGCATGACAATACCCCCGTTCTGAAGATTCAGCTTGTCCTCAAGGTGTGAATGAAGGGAAGACCTTCTGGATGAAACTGGCGTCTTCCCAAGTTGCTTCTTCTTCTGGTAAATTGATCCATTTAACCAACCAACGAACCACAGGAATGCTAATGTCCCCTTGGACTCGTGGAACCAATTTCCTGTCGAGCAATTTCTCTGGAGCTACTAGGATGTTGCCTTCATCATCCAACAAGGGAAGAACTAGGTTGGGGACAGCTTTAAGGCCAATGTGCTTTTTTAGTTGGCTCACATGGAATGTATGATGCAATTTGCAGCCTTCAGGAAGTAGTATTTTGTAGGAAGTGTTGCCCACTTTTGCTAGGAATTAAAATGGCCCATAGTACTTTGAGTGGAGTTTCAAGCACCTATGTACACTCAATGATGTATGCCTATAAGGCTGTAGTTTGAGATAGACCATGTCTCCAACATCAAATGACCTTTCAATTCTGTTCTTGTCTGCAAAGTTCTTCATTCTTTCCTGAGCCTTGAGCAAATTTTCTTTAATTTGTTTTGCAATATGGTCTCTATGCTGGTCCTGTGTAATGTTTTCCTCAGAAAGGTCCCCTGGAAGTAGCATCTCAGCAATGAGAGGGGGAGTTCTGCCATAAAGTGCTTGAAATGGAGTCATTTTGAGTGAAGTATGGAAACTAGTGTTGTACCACCACTCAGCCATTGTCAACCAGGAATGCCATTTCATTGGTTGAAAAAATGCCAAATGTCTCAGGTAGTTTTCCAAGCACTGATTAACCCTTTCAGTTTGCCCATCTGTCTATGGGTGGTAAGCAGTGCTAAAATGCAATTTAACTCTAAGAGTAGTGAACAATTTCTGCCATAATGTGCCGGAGAAAATTCTATCTCTGTCAGTCACAATGACCAGTGGGAGACCATGATATTTGAACACATTGTCAGTGAATGCCTTGGCCACTGTTTTCACAGTAATTGGATGCTTAAGGGAGATGAAGTGAGCATATTTTGTAAATCTGTCAACAACTACTAAAATCATGTCCTTATTTTCAGATATTGGTAAGCCTTCCACAAAATCCATGGAAATGTGTGCCCAAGCAAAATCAGGTACTGGTAGGGGCTGGAGAAGGCCAGGATATTTGGTGTGTTCACCTTTGTTTATCTGGCATATTGGGCATGCTTTCACAAATTCATTCACTGCTACTTTTAAGCCAGGCCATGAGAATATCATTTTAATTCTCTGATAAGTAGCTTTTTCACCAGAGTGGCCTCCTAATTCAGAAGTGTGCATGGACTGAAGGAGCTTTTCCTTGAGGTCTCCCTTACTGCCAATGTATATTTTGTTTTTGTGTATGAGGACTCCAATTGTAAGTGTAAAATTGGGAATAGCTTTAGGGTCCAATAATAGTTTAGCACACATGTCCATACTTTTCTCATCATCTTTGTAACTTTCTGTAACTTATTGAATCCACATTGGAATGGCAGTACTGGCAAATATTTGATGCAACTTATATTTTACCCTTGATAAGGCATCAGCCACTCTATTCTCCCTTCCTTTCTTGTATTCTACACTGTATTTGTATGCCAGTAATTTGATTAGGAGCTTGTGTTGGATTCCATCAGTGATTTTCTATTCCTGGATGTGCTTCAGGCTCTGTTGGTCAGTTCTAATAATTACTGAGCTGGCTGCAAAATAATGTTTCCATTTTTTTATAGCTTCCAAAATTGCAAGGGCTTCTTTATCATATGTGAAAGATGTTGCTGCCTTTGGCCCAATAGATTTTCTGAGAAAAGAAATGGGCTTGCCCCTCTGCATTAGAACTGCTCCAATAGCATATCTACTGGCATCAGTCTCTATTATGAATGGCTGGGAGAAATCTGGCAGTGTTAAGACAGGTGTTGTTGTCATTTTCTGCTTTAAAACATTGAAAGCATCAGTCTGCTCCTTTTTCCCAAATGAAACCATCCTTCTTGAGGGCAGTGAATAATGGTCTGCAAATAAGGCCATAGTCCTTAACAAATCTTCTATTATAGCCAGCTAACCCCAAGAAACTCCTCAATTCTGTTATATTTGTTGGGACAGGCCAATTTATGATGGCAGAAATTTTACTAGGGTCTGTGGCCACTCCTTGCCCAGAGATGATGTGGCCTAAATATTCCACCTGATGCTGTGCAAATGAACATTTTGTTCTTTTGGCAAACAATTTATTTTTTCTGAGAGCTTCCAGGACAAGGTCCAGATGTTGGGCATGCTCATTGATGGACTTTCTTTATATGAGGATATCATTGAAAAAGACTAGCACAAATTTCCTTAGGAACCTTGTAAGGATTGTGTTCATTAATTGCTAAAATGTTGCAGGAGCATTTGTTAATCCAAAGGGCATTACCACATATTCATAGTGGCCTTGATGTGTGCTAAATGTTGTCTTGTCAATGTCATTTTCATGCATTCTTATCTGATGGTAGCCACTTCTGAGATCAATTTTGGAAAATAACTGTGCCCCATTGAGTTCATCCAATAGATCTTGAATCACTGGAATAGGAAATTTGTTCTTAATGGTGATGGCATTGACCTTTCTAAAGTCTATGACTAGTCTCCAGTCAAAGTCTTTTTTCTTAACCACAATAGCAGGGGAAGAATAAGGGCTGTTGATGTATCTAATGAATTTATTTTTCAGCAATTCTGCCACCAATTTCTCCTTAACATTCTTTTGGTTGTGTGGCACCCTGTAACATCTTTGATTCACTATTTTGGCATCTTTTTTAAAAGCAATAACATGGTCACATTGTCTTCTTGGGGGTAACTCAGTGGGTTCTCTAAAAATGTCTGCCAATTTTTCCAACAAGTGCTTAATTGGTGCAGGTACATTTTGTTGTTCTTGCTTGTCCTCTCTACAAGGATTGATCAGTAAGAGTGCTCCACAAATGGAATTGTCTAGTAATCTCTGTAAGTTTGTACTCTCTTGTATTTCTGCAGAATTTGGTAGGCTAGCATCAAAAATGTGATCTCCTCAGTCCCCTTCTGGATTTTGAGTGTGAGGGATTTTAAATCCAATTGTACAGGGTTGTGAGTGTATATCCAATCTGCCCCTAAAATAATGTCATATCCTTGCAAGTTGAGAACTCTGAAGCTAGAAGTAAATGGCACCCCTTGGATGTGATAGTCAGTGTCTTTGCAGATAAATTAAGTCCATATGATTTCTCCATTAGCCACCTGAACTTTTTCTTTCTTGGCTGGTGAATAATTGCATTGTGCTTTGTCTGCAAAACTAGGTGAAATAAATGTGGAAGTGCTGCCAGTGTCCACTAATGCCAATGCTTGTATTTTTCCAATAGTCACATACAATTTGAATGTATGGTTAGAAGCCTTAGTTCCTTTGAGAGCATGCATGGAAATACTGAGTTGAGTGTCAGAGGGGACCTCTTCTTGATTGTCATAGTCAGAGTCATATTCATGCACATATATAATTTCTGGTTCTTGTTCTTCTTTGTGCTGCAATGCCTGCACTTGTGCTTTAGTTGACATTTTGCACACTCTTTTATGGCCACGGAACCAGGGTTCCTTGCAAGTATAACAAAGCTTGCTTTGTTTCAGTTGTTCATTGACAGTAGCTGCAGATGTGTGTGTCTTAGCCTGTTCAAAGGGAATTTGTCTTCTAGCACTTGGAAAATATGTTCTTTGAGGTTGTGGTGAGAGAGATTGTTCCATCCTTCTGGCATACCACATAGCTTGTTGCATGTCCGCTGATTTGAGGCACTGGAGATGATTTTGTATGTATGGCTGCAGCCCAGATATGAAACTAGTAACATAATAACCATCATTGAGGGAGGGATTGTCTCTTCTCATGAGATTCATGGATTTTTCAAACTTTGCTATATGTTCAGTCCTCAGCCACTGTGCCACTTTGTTTGATTGAGTGGAATTCTTTGACATTGTCACAACTGGATGTCACAGAGAATCTGTCTGTGAGAAGCCTACAAAACCTGTGCCAATGGGTATTGCTTGTAGTAAATCCAGTACTCCTCCACCATTGGATGGCAGGGCCATTTAAATAAGTAACAGCAATAGCAGTTCTTTGATCCAATGGAGTTCTGGCAGAGGCAAAGTATTCTTCAACTGTTTGTAACCAAGAATCTGCATCCTCACCCAGGAATTCAGGTATGTTGAGCTTAGCTGGCTTTACATTAGGTAGTAGCTTTCTTTGAGATCCCCCTTTTTGCATCAGTGTCATAGTCATCATCATCTAGTAATTCCACAGGATTGAACTGTTGCTGGTTTTCCTTGGCTTGTTGCTCAATTCTTTGTTGCTGCATATGCCCAGGATTTTTCTGCTGGCTATAGTGTGGATGCTTGTAAGTAGCTTTGTATGTGCCATCTAAATTCTGCTCTCTTCCTGTCTTATCATGTAGTGTAGCATAGCCCATGGGCATGCCCAGCTGTTTTGCAGGATC
This sequence comes from Alopecurus myosuroides, assembly GCA_028641055.1. Taxonomy (NCBI): domain Eukaryota; kingdom Viridiplantae; phylum Streptophyta; class Magnoliopsida; order Poales; family Poaceae; genus Alopecurus; species Alopecurus myosuroides. The sequence continues at coordinate 39,835,322 of CM054062.1, forward strand.
ATGAACAGTAACCCCTTTTTGTTGGGTACTTGGGTGGTGACTGGGGCCTTGAGGGGTGATCATGTATACACTACCCTGGCCTGGAGAAGAATTTGGCTGCAGTACCGGCTGCTGCTTCTGGTGGTCATCATTGACTGGAGTATCATCCGGTGGTGGTGTGAATATTGGCACTGAAAGCAGTTTATCAAAGTTCGAGTGAACGACAGTGAGATTCTCCTGTATGCTGGCAAAATTGGACCTAATAGACGTCGAAAACTCGAGGAATTCTTTCCTATCCTCTTCCCTGTTTGCTCTCAGTCGTGACACATCCAACTGCAAGGAACGTACCTCGAGTCCATCAGTTGTTTCTGAATCCACTGACTTTGCCATAGCTGAGGAGGGTTTTACAGTCTAGCCAGATGCCAGAAAAACTCGTCAGCGTTTGTTCTTGTTCTACCGTCGCCGCGCCGCCACCAGTCTCGCCGTCACGCCTCCGATGTTGCACGAATCAGGGAGGGAGGTGGGACTTAACACCGAAGGAAAGTCCTCCGGAAACCACTACCACGCCCACGATTTGCAACCGAGCAGTGCCGCTTCCGCCGCCTGGCCGCCTCCACAGCTCACCGACAAGAGCTCACTCCGCCGCCGGGACCATGAACCAAGAGGAGGGATTTTACGAGAGAACCCAACCTCGACTCGTTCTAGATCCAATCGCCGCCGAGGATCAGTTGGCTCGAGATACCAATTGTCAGACCCAAGCTATGGTTTGTACTTACAAAACTGAAGAACCTCAAGAACACACAGAAACAAGACAGAATTTCAGAGATCGATTGCAGAAGCTGAGTTCGATTACAAGAGGAATTATGGCCAGACCCTCATAGAGGCGGCTAGGGTTTACCCCAATAATGTTCTCGGTAGCCAAACCCTAGTGGGATCGCTGCTAAATAAAGGGAAAACGAAACCGGACAATGGAGTGGGCAGGTAGCCAAGTACAGTGAGCTGTAAAGGGAACATCGATGGCCAAAGCATCGACAGCCGTAGGATGGAGATGGACGGCCAGCCTCGTTCTTCTTTGGCGCGAAACGGTACGGTGCCTTCCTAGCCACACGATTCAACTTGAACGGTTGGAATTGAACGAAATAGCCCAACGGCTAGTGTCGACAGGGTTCAGACATGAACAGGGCATGACAAAGAGCCCGCGCTGCCCCGACAAAGTGGAGGACAGAGAACATCTGTTCTTCCGCTGCCCAGCGGCGTGGCAGGTTTGGAACACGATCGGCATGCCACCGCTCTCCTTTGTCGACGACAACCTCTGGACGTTGCCCAAGCACCACGCTCTCTGTCAACGACCCCGGCCCAGTAGCAGACAAGGACCCAGTAGCAGCGAAGAGGCCCACCAGGCTCAAGAAGGTTCCGGCGTGGATGGCAAGTGACAACTGGACAACGTGAGTAGGATCTATATAGGAGAGTGCCCAGGCGTGGCCAGAACTTGGCTTGTAAGAAACGACTCGAACGGCAGTGCCGTCTATGTTCAGAATTGCTCGGGGGTTGGTGGGGAGGAACGAGCAACTACTCAATTATCCACAATTATTCGTCTAGATCATCTTGGTGCTTACAATTGGTATCAGAGCCAGCATTGCCATGCCTGCCTAGGGGGCTTCCTAGGGGGATGGGATGTTAGGAGACCCCTCTGTTGACCGGTTAAGCTGCTCAAGTTTAGTCCCACCTCGCCTATGGGAGGAGGCCACACCCAGCTTATAAGGGAGAGCATCCCTCCTCCTTTCAGTCCGGGCTTTTGGGATGGAATGGGCTCTCACTTGTAGTTGGGCCGTGTGCGCATAAACGTCCGAAAATAGGCCGAGTGCTGGGCTGGGCTTGAGTGGACGCTGACATTTGGTATCAGAGCCAGGTTTCGATCCTGGGACCTGAGGGTTATGGGCCCACAAACACGCCACCAGATTCGCGACGAGAGCTCGAGAGATGGAGATGGAGCAACTGACGCCGGAAGCCAAGGCGATCTACGAGCTCGTCATCTCGGCGACTACGGAAGAATTCGAGTCTCGCTTCCTCGACTACAAGAAGGACACGCTCGACGCCGTGCGCAAGTTCGTCACCGACACGAACAAGCAGATCGCGTCCATGACCACCTCGGTCGACGACGCGAAGGAAGCGGCGAATGCGGATCTGCAAGCGGTCAAGGATTCCATCGGAGTGGATCTCGCGGCGGTCAAGGAAACGCTCAGCTCCGAGATCGCGGCGCTGGCATCGACTATCGCGAGGATCCCCAGACCAGATCCTGGCGCGGCAGCGAGCTCTGCTTCCGCCTCTCTGCAGAGGGACAAGGCAACGGCTGACGTCAGCCCACCGTGGCGCGGCGATCCACAGCAACACCGGGGATCTTCCGCTGTCTTTGGCACGGAGGCCCCGGTCGGAGGTAACGACTCTGGCCGGCAATCGTATCAATCACTAGATCGGCACCTGAATTTTTCTTCAAACACTGACTACTCCCCTGGTGGCTTTCGTGCTGGACTTCCACAATTTGATGGCACGAATGCCAAACTCTGGCAAATTCGCTCGGAGGAGTATTTTCAGAGATGGCACACACCGACGACTACATGGGTTCCCAATGCATCTGCGTTGTTCGTGGGGGCTGCCGCGACCTGGCTGGAGGCATATCTGCAGAAAATTCCAGCACCTACTTGGCAGGAATTCGTCGCTGCAGTACTGGCTCGTTTCTGCAGAAATCAGCACCAGGTGCTTGTCAGGAGATTGTTCCACATCTCGCAAACCACCACGGTAGAAGATTATGTCCAGAGATTCACTGAATTAGTTGATCAGATAGCCGTGTTTGAGCCAAATCCGGATCAGGTCCATTATACGACGAGATTTCTGGATGGTCTGAAGCCAGCAGTTCGAGTACTCGTGGCGATACAGCAACCGCAAGGGTTGGAAGCCGCGTATACCCTGGCATTGCTATATGAGGAACTTGGGGACGGTGTTACACCACTGAATACACCAACTCCATCAGTGGCGACAGCGAGACGCTCACAAACAACGCCTGCACTACCACCACCGCCTCCAGCGAAGTGGATTTCTCGCACGGTAGAGGAACGAAGAGCAGCGGAACAACAGCGCAACTCAGGAGATGAAAAGTGGAATAGTCTGAAAAATTACAGACGAGCAAAGGGGTTGTGTTTCACCTGCGGAGAGAAATGGGGCCGTGAGCACACTTGTAAGTCATCGATCTCACTGCACGTAGTTCAAGAGATGATCGATTTTATGCAGCTCGAAATGCCTGAAGAGGAAGAGGAAACTGAAACTGATCGGGATACTCCACTAAACCAGCAACAGTCAATGATGATCTCAGCAGCAGCACTTGGCTCTAATGAGAATTTCCCTCGCACTATGAAATTGCAAGTACAGATACAAGGACACTCGTTCTTATTCCTCGTGGATTCTGGAAGCTCTGCTTGCTTTATTGATCAGCAGCACGCACACCTTCTGTCAGGCCTGGAATCACTTGCAACACCGATCACTGTCAAGGTCGCTGGAGGAGCACTACTGAACTGTACAGCCCAGTTTCCCTCGCTACAATGGACTGCTGATGGAGCACTGTTCAGGGATACATTCAGGGTGCTGGCCTTATCTAGCTATGATGGAATAGTGGGCTTAGAATGGCTGGGCAAATATAGTCCCATGATAACACACTGGGAAGAGGGGTGGATTGCATTCCACCATGAAGGACGGCAGGTGGTGCTCCAGGCTGAGGAACCGAGACTTTGTACCCAGGCAATAGTTGAGGTGCATCTTCTGCAAGAAAAACCCAGGGAAAAGCAAGTGATTTCCGCAGATGTGCAAGCTATCATTGATCGGTTCCCATTGGTTTTTGCTGCACCCACAGGTCTCCCACCTAGACGACGATACGATCACAGAATTCCACTTATTCCTGGTGCTCGACCCGTGTCAGTTCGACCCTACAGGGTAGCCCCAGAACTGAAGGATGAAATAGAACGCCAGATACAGGAAATGCTCGAGCAGGGTGTGATTACTCATAGCGACAGTGCCTTTGGCGCTCCTGTGCTCTTGGTGAAGAAAAAAGAAGAAGAACATGGCAGTAAACAAGATGTTAAGCAATGGAGACTTGTCATTGACTACAGACCACTCAACGCATTGACAGTAAAAGGCAAATACCCACTTCCTGTCATTGATGAACTCCTGGACGAATTAGCTGGCGCCAAGTGGTTCTCCAAGTTGGATCTCAAGGCAGGATACCACCAGATAAGGCTTGCCCCAGGGGAAGAGCACAAAACTGCCTTCCAGTCACATAATGGACATTATGAATTCAAGGTGATGGCCTTCGGGTTAACTGGTGCACCTGCTACGTTCCAGCATGCGATGAATGCGACATTAGCACCTGTTCTCCGGAAATATGCATTGGTTTTTTTCGATGATATACTCATCTATAGCCCGTCCTATGAGGAGCATCTGCAGCATCTTGAAGCAGTACTGGCTATACTGGACAGAGAGCAATGGAAGGTCAAATTGACTAAGTGTGATTTTGCGCAGCAGCAGGTGGCCTATTTGGGGCATGTAGTGTCGGCTACAGGTGTATCCACTGATGGATCTAAGATACAGGCCATCAAGGAATGGCCTACCCCACAGAATCAGAAGGAATTGAGAGGGTTCCTAGGACTCACCGGGTATTATCGTAAATTCATTCGTCATTATGCTGTCATCAGCAACCCCTTAACATCACTGCTCAAGAAGGGAGTGCTCTTCATCTGGACTGCTGACACAGACGACGCCTTCCAAGTCCTCAAGAATGCTCTGGTTTCAGCACCTGTTCTCGCATTGCCAAATTTCAATGAGAGGTTTGTGGTGGATACAGATGCGTGTGACGTTGGCATTGGGGCCGTTCTCTCGTAGAATGGACATCCTGTTGCATTTGTGAGCCGTGCATTGGGGCCACGTAATCGCGGGCTCTCTGTCTACGAAAAGGAGTACTTAGCAATCCTGCTAGCGGTTCAGCAGTGGAGACCGTACCTGATGAGGGGATAGTAACCCGGTATGCCAACTCCCAGGTGAGATCCGGCCCAAACAACGGATGGATCAAATCCGGCTAAGGACAAAGAAGCTTCTAGAAGGCCCAGGACTTGTAAGGATCGTAACCCGGATTGTGGGTTACGGTAAGGAAAGTTAGGGTTCGTACGAAGAGTTCGAATAGGACTCGAGAAGCGCTTTGTAGGGCAAGTCAAGGGGGATATGAGTACTATATAAACCAACCCCTGGGCTTCGCCTGAGAGAGATTCAAGTCATAGTTGTAACACCTATTATCGAGTATCCAGTATAATCATATCGAGAGCCGGCGAGTTGTTTTCCGGTTCTTAGATTGCTTTCGCCATGTTCTCCCTCGAGCTAAACCCTCTCCCAAATACCTGTGTCGACTTGCCCCAAGATCAGTTACCCCAGGTAACATCTGCCGTGATTATCCCACGACAGTTGGCGCCCACCGTGGGGCCTGCGTCCAAAGGTGTTTACATCACGGGAGAAGCTCGGAAGAGCATGAAGAACCTCATCGTCGGAGAAATCTACGTCAACGGCAAAGGAGAGAAGATGGTAGACGATTCTGGCTGGGGGCCAGAGTCGGATCACCTCGAAACCGGATCCATCGTGACAGTCGGCAGCATCAACGTCTTCATCGGTATGGTATGTACTTCCAGTTCGAATTGTGATAATATTGGATCTGATTCTGTGTCAGGGGAAGACGCGTATGTCCGATCGGAAAAAGAAGAATCGATTGGAACAACGGGTCAGATAGAGAGGGAGGATGATACCGAGTCTATACGGGATTTGTCGGAGGATCGATATGAAAGGGAAACCAGCGAGGAAGAACAGTACGAATCTACACCGGGCATCATGCGCCGGGTTGCAGTTTATGCGGCTCCCGCGACCAATCTCAATCAAGAAAACGCGGCCGCGGCACCAGCTGGGGCGGTTCAGGCAGCGGCTCAGCAGCAAGGACCAGTTGACCCGGTCTTGGCCCAGGTCGATGGAGAGTCGGCGTCTGTCACCAGTCGCCCAGCGGACGAGGAGCGACACGCAAATATGTTCGGGTTCCAAGCAAACCGGACACCGGGGGCGGGCCCCTCAAACCCGCGTCACCCGGCTCTGTTTGATAATAACTTGATTTTGGACCCCACAGTCTTGGCCACAGTTATTACCCCGGAAAACGCGGCAGAACGTGTAAGAGACCTGGACGTAGCTCGTCGTGCATTGGAGCAGCAAAGAAGGCAAGTGGAAGCAGAAAGGCAGGGGATGGCCGCGCGGCAGCGCGAATTGGATGACCGAGAGACCCGGCTCCGGGAGGAAACGACAAGGATGCACCAAAGGCACCGAACTATGCTGCCGGCAACAGGAGGGGTTATTAACCCGACCGCCCTGGTGTTCACGCCTCAAGATCAGCCGATTCCGCCGACGAACCAAGGGACCATACCGCGACCTTCAACGGGAGCACATCCGGTAAACGCGCCAGCCGGGTTACCTTTGCCACAGACAGGGGCGACAGCCGGCAATACCATGCCGCCACCACCATCGCGATTCCGCACACCAGCAGGTCATTACAACAATCCCATGGACAACGTGTACGCAGCAACGCTCGCATTAAACCAGATCCCTGTGGGAGACTCGCCTCATGCGGAAGGAACCCGACGAGCAATCGATCTGCTGCACACCGCGGTAGCACAGCAAGCCAATTATCCGGATCATAGGAGCGGGATGCACGGGACGCCGTACGCCAGTCAGCAACAGGGCAATGTTCAAACAAATGCGGCACAACGAAGGGAAGAGCAGCAGCAAATGTCGCCTCCACCGCGTATCCCGACGGTACCAGTAGTATCAGCAGCGCAGGCGGTGGTGGACAGTTCTAGAGCCAGAAGAGCCGGGGCCGGGTCTGCAGCGCACGAGTTACCGGTGGTGCCGCACCCCGGGGCGCCCCAGCCGGGTCACGTGTTTCCCGGGTGAGACCAGCCCCAACCACCCTTGCGGGACCAAAGTGCCTCTCGGACGATATCAGAGCAGAACCTTACCCGGAAAAGTTCAAAGAACCAGGGAAAGTAGTAAATTATGAGCCAACAATGGATCCAGAAACGTGGCTGAGCAGCTATGAGATGGCAATGTCAATTCGCAACGCATCCGAGAATCTCCAAGCCAAATTCATGTACTTAATGATGTCAGAGGGAGCAGCAAAGTTATGGTTCACCAACCTACCGGAAAAATCGATCAAATCGTGGGAGGAGCTAAAGACCGCATTCATCAAGCATTTTCATGGGACATGCAGAAAGTTGTTTACTATTGATGATTTAGAAAGATGCGTTCAGAAGAAGGGAGAGTCAGCACGCAGCTGGGTACGCCGGGTTATGGAGATACTCCACTCGTCTACGGATATCCAGCCTAAGGACGCGCTACAAGCTATGGCAAAAACATGTAAGTATATTCCTTTAGTGCAAAAGCTAACTCGCATGAAATCTAGTAGGAATGCAGCGGAGGTCACAATGGGAGAGTTAATGGATGCGTGCAACAAACACGCTGCAACGGACACCACAGAGGAGGAAGTTGATGACAAGAAGGCAAAAGCAAGCGCAAGTAACAGTGGGAAAACCGGCAATGGATCGGCGCCAAACAATAATGGAAGTAACCAGAACAAGCGCCCGTTTGAGGGGAATTCCGAGTTTGTAGCCAATACGGAGGCCGGGTCTTCAAGACCTAGATCCGAAGGGAATTTTAATACTGGAAATCACAATGGGGGACACTACCAAGGACCTCCAAGACCAAGCAACAGTTGGGACATATTTAGGATGGCGTGCCCAAAGCATAGCAGGAATGGCAAGCCGGCCAATCATTCATTGGAGCAATGTGCCGATTTACAAAGGTGGAAGAACGAGGAAGTGAACAGAGCTATGCGAGGTGCGGGCCGAGGAGGAGGTCCGGGTCTAGGTGGAAACTTGGGTAACGGACCGCCCCCAGCCGGCAATCCGCCAGCTGGAAATCAAGGTAATAATCAAGGTGGAGCAGGAGGTTTTCAAGCTAACCCCAAACAGCTGGGTCAATATCATGTGCACACTACGGGAGGCTCTAACAAGGATAAGAAGATACTGAAACAAGCAGTTAATTCGGTCTCTTCCGCTGTTCCAAGGTATTTGAGGTGGTCAGAACAAGAGGTAACATGGAGCAGGAAGGATCACCCAGATAGAGTTGATCACCCGGGAGTCTTAGCTTTGGTAGTGGCACCACAGGTCAACGGCTACGAGCTGAAGAAAGTTTTGATGGATGGAGGAAGTAGTATCAATATCCTGTACTGGGAAACTTTCCTGCGTATGGGCCTAAAGGAATCTCAGCTGCAAAAGAGTACAACAGTTTTTCACGGGATAGTGCCGGGTCACTCAGCATGCCCTGAAGGAAAGGTGGCACTGGAAGTAGCTTTTGGAGAGTCAAAGGACAACTATCGAGTCGAGTGGCTTACCTTCGAGGTAGTAAAGTTGCGCAGCCCTTATCATGCGTTGTTTGGGAGGCCGGCTTATGCCAAGTTCATGGCGAGACCGTGTTATGTGTACCTACAACTGAAAATCCCGGGTCCCAAGAAGACCATTACAATACACGGAAACCGAGATATAGCAGCTGAGTGTGATGAGGGAGACGCGGCAATGGCCGAGCAAGCCTGTAGGAAGGAAGAGCTCAAGCATTACCGTTCTCAGGTAGACCTAGAAGAGAGGGCAACGTCAAAAAAGCCAACTCCTGAGGGGGACAAAGCAAAAGTTAGGGCAGAACAAAACCCTAAGATGGTGGGCTTCATCAGAAGCGAAATTTTCAAAACTCTCAGTAAGGAAGAAGAAGACGTACCACCATCCGCGACTGATCGCGCTTCAAGGGCGACATACCCGGATTGGCTAGCAAATCCGGTACTCATTATGAAAGGGCATAGCAAGTGGAGAATGTGCATCGGCCGTACCAACGCGAGGCCGACTCTCGGGAGTAATTAAAGCAGTATAGTCGACGGCAGGTTTCATACGCACTCTTTTCCTTACCAGGGTACCTACGGGGACTGGAAGGTTTTTAATGAGGCGGCCTGCTGATTCAAAAATTTTTTTTTTTTTTTTTATCAATAGAAGAAGATGGTTTCGAGTCTTATCATGGTCTTTGCTTCAGTTACAAGTAAGTAACATTGTTACTATCAATACATCAGTATCATCGAAATACATTGCGTGAATATAGGTCTCTGGGGGGTGATCTGCTTCAATAAGTAATCACAAGACCCGGAGACCCGGCCATGATGCCTATGAGTTATGGGGGCTGATTACTCGAAAAAACGGGTACAGCTGCAATCCTATAACTGGACAAAGGAGCCAAATTTCTTGGTTATTCTTACTTAAGCTCGATGTGACTCGCACTAAAGTGGCATGATCTGTTCGCGTACGATTACAATCAAATTATGCAGCCCAGTGTGGCTTGCTTGATCTTGTTTTTCGTATAGACGCAACGACATGGTATCCACGCGAAAGCCGGCTTACAGTACAAGATAATCAAAAGGGTCATCTAAACCACAAGTCCATGCAGAGTATAAGGCTAAAAAAGCCGGAAACTCAACAAATATTAAGCATGACTTCAGTATTTATGTAAACAGATATTGGTATTCAGCTTGGTAAACAGCAGTATGTCATCTGAGAAAGGCCACGCCCCTATAGCTCGTACTTTGGGTCATGGGGACTGGGGACTTCGAAACAGAAACAAACTGTTTAACTACCAAAGCCTGAAAACCTTAATTTCCGAGTATTGGGGACTTAAAGAAAAGTTCATCTATCAAAACCTACGATACTCGGTTAGCCGAGTCTCAAAAGGAAACTGAAAACAAGAGTTCGAAGTATCGAGAATAAGCTTATAAGTAACACAAGGATCGAGATTATCAAAAGCCAGGGGAGGCAAAGAGTTATCATAAGATTAATAAGCATACAGTCATAGTATCAGCGTCAATGGTGCACAGGCGCACCGCCAAAAATCATATCAGTCTCGAGAAACACAAAGCGTTAGGTAGCGTCCTACTCGGCGTCCTGAGAGTGGTCCTCCGGGTCTAAATCTTGGACTTGCTCCTTGGCCTTACCAGCAGCTTTACCCGGGCTCTTCACTTCTGGACGAACAGGCGGGGGCACGGCTGGGGTAGAGGTAGACGGCTTTACGCCCAGTTCTGCTTCCCTCTTTGCAGCCTCTTCCTTCCTCCTAGCCAGATCAGTCGACCATTTGTCCAACATATCAATAGGGGGGGTGCCTCCACCAGGATAACCTTGCCCTCAGAATCATACGAGCTCATAATTGTGTTTAGATCCATCTTGTCGGCCAAAGCTGTGGCTGAAGGACGTACCGCAGATTGTATAGCTTTGAAATCCTGGGGCTTGAATTTGGACCCGTCAGCTTTAAATTCTGGGAACCCGGATACTATCTTTGCCGGGTCAAGCTTTGGAAAATAAGCCTTCGCCAGCGTTAAAGCCCGGGTCACCCCAATTCGGCAGGACGAACGCTTCAGTATTTCAATCCATCCAGGTGCTGTGGAAAAGGCCTGTATAAGGGTCTCCTCGCCCGGGTATACCTCAGAAGGCCACTTGATAGCATCCAGCAAAAGTTTCGTGCCGGCAAAAAACGTCCGGAGCACAGTCTTCAGAGTTTTTACTTGAGTAATGGCATTCTCCTCCGGAGCAGCAAGGTTAGCACCTGCAATCCAAACATGCGAAAGCATATCAGTCATGTTGGTTATTACAGCGGCAAGATAGAGGTACGCAAATTAATCGCAAATAGCAAACTTACTTAGCAAGATACGGTAAGTGTCCGTAAGCTGAGCCGACAGGTTATTCAGCGAGGACTGGGCAGCATGGTACTTCTTCTTGTATGAGGAGACATCTTTTTTCAAAGTCTTTATCTCCGCTTCAAGGGCCTCCCTACGCTTAACTTCAGCCAGCAAGAGTTGCTCAGCCTTAAGTAACGCTTCATCTGACTGAGTAATCTCTGCCTGCAAAGGCCGGGTGAAGCTGTAAGCCGGATATCGCGAGAGTATTTTATCTGAGGAAATGATTGCCGGCAAGTACTATGCGAAGTACCGAGGATAATTAAAAAAAATTATACTCGGGACTTGGGGACTGGATGTATAATAAGGAGTATCAAGTAAAAGTTACCTGATGTGCTGCAGCCATACGTTCTAAGACAGTCCCTTCTGAAGCTTTCATGGCAAGAAGAGCGCTCATCAGCTGGTTAAAGTCAGCGTTATCCGAGTTAGATGGCTCGGGTACCTGGAAAGTGGGAAAAGGAGCATTTCTTGTAACAGGAGGTGGCACCCGGGTCATCCGAATGTCGGAGTCTGGTCCCCCTCCCGCGCTTGAAGCTGCCCCCTTCTCCTTCTCGCTTGTGTGCGAAGCGATTGGATACTCGGCGTCATGCCTAGCTGGCTCCGGTGGCGACATTTGCTCGTCGCCAGCCGTGGTGAAGGCATCATCAGCCGACTCGCCCTCGACCCGGACCTTAGCTTCGGTGTCCTCCTGGTCGCTACTAATAACCGTGGCTCTGAAGAAGGTGCAAAGGCGTAATTAATCTTTGGTTATGGAAAGAAAGGGGATGAAAGTTCGGTATAATATCCGGAAAAGGCGTTTACCCGGTGTTTACTGGGAAGTCCGAGGGGAAGCCGTCACTAGACCCGGAAGAGACTGAAAAATGGAAAGAGAGGTCTGGGATTACGTTACAAAGGAATGACTGGAAAGAAGTTTTGTTTACAACAAATACCAGGGTGTTGAACCGGGGGCGGCGAAGCAACCGGGTTAGGGGTCTCGTTGCCCGGATGATTCCGGGTTACTCGGCGCCTAGTCATGGGTGGCTCCTTCAGTTATGATCAAAAGGGGTGAAGATGGGGTTAGCCCCGGAGTGACGTTATGGGAGCAAAAAAAAACCAAAGTGTAAGGAAATGAAGTAAAAACCTGGAGGGCTATCCTCTGGGATTTCCTCTTTGTTCCGGTTCTGGTGGCCGGCTCCGGCTCTTCCTCCTCGCTGGTGGACCCGCCCCTGCTGTCCGTTTCTTCTTCTTCGCTTTGGTCCTCTCGCTCTGAAAAATGTCCGAGTTACAGCATAAAGAAGAAGAAAAGGCAGGATATAACGTGTGCAAAGGAATCAAGTAGGTACCTTCATTCGAGTCAACGACATCGTCTTCCTCCTCCCCGTCTTCGGAATTAGGAGTGGAGTCGACCGTCCAAAGGTCATCATCGGCCTGAGGAGAAGATGCCAGGATAGTGATTAATATCGAGTCAAGAGAAGCGAATAAAAGTAAGTGTTAGAAGTCAAAATCAAAAGGCAGAAAACTTACTCCAGGGGTTGGATTCTCGAGGGTAAAAGGTTCTAATCCGGCTATGCTCCGGATTACTTCGAGCTTCTCTGTCAGGAAACCCTTAATTGTTTTGTTAATGTCACCCGGAGCAAGGGTGCGGGTAGAGAATCGGATTGGGTCCGTGGTTTGACCCGAGTATTCGCACATCAGCTTCTCACGAATGGAGTTTGGCTGAATGCGGAAGCTAACCCAGGTCTTCACCAGGTTTAGCCCGATGAGGCCTCGGGCGGACAAGATGGAGATCCTAGCTAATAAAGGCAAGATCGCCTCCCTGTCCGGATCAGACGCGAAGGCGTTGAATTTCTCGGAGATGTCAAGTTGACCCTCCGAGTAACCCGGCAACTTCTTTTCACCGGGTGGAGAGGTATCCTGGCAGTAGAAGTACGAAAGCTGCCAGTGCTTTACGTGGGAATTGAGAGAAATAGGAGGCATCAGGGAGTTCTTGCGGCGCTGGATAGAAACCCCGCCGCAAGTGAGAAGTGCGCCGTCGCCGCTTTCGCGACACGGCTTGCACTGAAAAAGTTCGACGAAGAGGGCTAGACTTGGCGGTGTGCACAAGTAAGATTCGGAAAGAACAATAAAATGGGAGATGTTCAAAATGGAGTTTGGACCTATATCGAAGATACGGAGGTTGTAATGGTCTAGGACGTCACGGAAGAAGGGGTGACCCGGAGGCCTAAAGCCTCGGGTCACATGTTCAACGAAGCATATTACCTCATTCGTCGCTGGAGAAGGCCGGGTTTCATTGCCTGGCACTCGCCAGTGGATAGACTCCTGTGGAGGTAGGGTTCCAAGCTCGACCAACTCCTCCAGCTTGGCCTTGGTGACGGAGGACTTCCCCCAATTGGCCGATATGGAGTTTGTGGATTTAGCCTTATTCGGCTGTTTCCCCTGCCTCTTGGGTGCCATGGGATTGACCTGGTAAAACATCGAAGAAAAAGACGTAAGGAACAAAAACTTGGAAGTTAGCAGGCAAGCAATTACCCGCAATTTGAACATAACCCGGCTATTGCCTCGCTGGGTCAAGAATGATTTGTCCGGGTATCAAGTGACCTTACAAAATACATGGAGCTTTCCGTAAAAGCAAATGTTTGGAGAAGTTAGGGGGATGCTTATATGCTTACTATCTGCGAATGAGTCGGAGAAGTAAGATTTTCTGAGGAAGGAGAACAAGGGCGGAAATTTTAGATGGCCCGAGCCTAGATTGGGAATCCTATTTCTAAAATTGTGACCAGATTAACGATTACTGGAGTTAGGGGAGTAATATAAGCTATGAATCCTATCCATAGGAATGTTTATGGTAAGTATCAGTGAGTTAATCCGGCGCGGCCCGAGAAATTGCGGACCGCTCGATTCAGATCTAATTAGAGGAAGAACTAAGAAATTGCGGGGGTAAGTTGGAGGATGTAAGGGACTTACTAAAGGAGATTGGAGTAAGGCCTTGCGGAGACAGATGGCGCAAGATTCGTGTCCTTTCGTGGTCGTTGGCCGGCGAATCGGAGGCTTGACGGTGGATTCGGGAGCTGGTGCGGCTCGCGCGGCGGCGGAGCGCGAACGAAGGCGGATGGTCTCCGGCGAGATGCGTGGGGTTCCCGTGGTGGCGCTCTGCGAGCTTGAACTTGGGGAGAAGAGAAATGGGGAAAGCGAGCCGTTAAGGGTTGAGTTTGCCTCCTGGGGCTTATTTATAATAAACCGGGTGGAAAAACTTATCCTAACGGGCGAAACCCGGGAGTTGCGGAGTAATGGTTGGACATTTTGAAATTTGAAGACGTGCTTTATGCGCACTTAGATATGATCCCGAGAAAAGAGAAGGGGGGAATCTCTTTCCTGGTATTAGCAATAATTATCGAAGAAGGTGCGAAGTCATGGAGTTCCTTATTAAAGCTCGAGTCTGGAAGATTAAGGGAGAACCCTTGAGGGAGAGCCGGGCTTTTGCTTGGCTTCCTTGGTACCAGTCACGGCTATTCATCAGCGCGCTGCGTCTTGATTTTCATATGTTTGTGTCTTATATTTCTGTAGGGAATAGCCGGCGCTTCGAAGAGTAAATCTTGGAAGCCCAGGCTATTCTGGGGACTACTGATGAGGGGATAGTAACCCGGTATGCCAACTCCCAGGTGAGATCCGGCCCAAACAACGGATGGATCAAATCCGGCTAAGGACAAAGAAGCTTCTAGAAGGCCCAGGACTTGTAAGGATCGTAACCCGGATTGTGGGTTACGGTAAGGAAAGTTAGGGTTCGTACGAAGAGTTCGAATAGGACTCGAGAAGCGCTTTGTAGGGCAAGTCAAGGGGGATATGAGTACTATATAAACCAACCCCTGGGCTTCGCCTGAGAGAGATTCAAGTCATAGTTGTAACACCTATTATCGAGTATCCAGTATAATCATATCGAGAGCCGGCGAGTTGTTTTCCGGTTCTTAGATTGCTTTCGCCATGTTCTCCCTCGAGCTAAACCCTCTCCCAAATACCTGTGTCGACTTGCCCCAAGATCAGTTACCCCAGGTAACATCTGCCGTGATTATCCCACGACAGTACCTGCAGCTCCGTGAATTCATTATAAGAACAGACCACAAGAGCCTGACTAATCTGACGGATCAGCGACTGCACACGGACTGGCAACGCAAGGCTTTGACTAAGCTTATGGGATTGCAGTATGAGGTTCAGTACAAGAAGGGGAACCAAAACGGAGCCGCTGACGCCTTGTCCAGGAAACCACCAGCAAGCTCTGAGCTCTTTGCAGTGACAGTGGTTCAGCCAGCATGGATGCAGTCCATTGCGCACAGCTACGCTTCTGACGCCAAGGCGCAGTCATTATTGCAACAACTCTCTGTCAGTAGTGATGGTGACACCAGCTACTCGCTCGACAAGGGAATTATTCGTTACAAATCTCGCATTTGGGTGGGTGATGATACTGCTTTGCGAACACAAATCGTTTCAGCCTTCCATGACAGCCCACAAGGTGGACATTCAGGATTCCCTGTAACATACCGGCGTATCAAATCGCTGTTCAGCTGGCCAGGAATGAAGCAGTTGATTAAGGAATACGTACATGCGTGCCATATCTGTCAGCAGGCCAAACCCGAGAGGATTCCACCAGCTGGGCTCCTACAGCCACTTCCCATTCCGTCAGAGCCCTGGGAATGCGCCACGATGGACTTCATCGATGGCCTACCTTCATCAAGGGGGTACAATTGCATTCTCGTTGTCGTCGACAAGCTGACTAAGTATTCACATTTCATTCCCCTTCGCCACCCGTACACAGCAAGTAAGGTGGCAGAAGTATTTGTGGACAACATCTATAGACTTCACGGGTTGCCAGGTGCGTTGATCTCCGACCGTGATCCTATTTTCACAAGTATCTTCTGGCAGGCTGTGTTTCGTGCGACAGGCACTCAGTTGAAGATGAGCACGGCCAACCACCCTGAAACGGATGGCCAGACGGAACGCGTTAATCAGTCCATTGAGTGTTACCTACGTTGCTTCATCAGCGGGCACCCGCAGCACTGGTCCAAATGGTTATCTCTGTGTGAGTTTTGGTACAACACTAACTGGCACGCTTCACTTGGCAAGTCCCCGTTCGAGCTCCTCTACGGCCGTTCACCCAGGTACTTCGGTATCACTGCTACGTCGCAAATCTCTTCCTTGGATGTGCAGGAATGGTTGCAGGAACGCGCGTTGGTTATGGCGGCTGTGCAACAGCATCTTCTTCGTATGCAGCAACGCATGAAGGACCAAGCCGATAAACATCGAACAGAGCGCGAATTCATGGTGGGAGATGAGGTCTTTCTCCGTTTGCAACCATACCTTCAACAGTCAGTTGCCAAGCGTGCCAACCACAAGCTGGCGTTCAAGTTTTTCGGTCCGTTTCGTGTGCTGGCGCGCGTGGGAGCGGTGGCCTACAAGCTGGAGTTGCCGCCAGGCAGCCGCGTCCACCCCGTGTTCCACGTATCGCAGCTGAAGCCCTGCATTGGTCCGCGCCCAGGTGTGTCGCCACAACTGCCGTCAGCTGATGCCATCTTCCAGGTTCCCGTCCAGGTGCTGCGCCAACGTCTTCGCCAACGCGCCAATCGCACGACGACGCAAGTGCTGGTCCGTTGGAGTGGCGCTCCTGAAGACCAAGCGACCTGGGAAGATCTTGATCAGCTCCGTCAGGACTTCCCTCGAGCTCCTGCTTGGGGTCAAGCAGGTGTTGAAGACGGGGGGATTGTCAACGACCCCGGCCCAGTAGCAGACAAGGACCCAGTAGCAGCGAAGAGGCCCACCAGGCTCAAGAAGGTTCCGGCGTGGATGGCAAGTGACAACTGGACAACGTGAGTAGGATCTATATAGGAGAGTGCCCAGGCGTGGCCAGAACTTGGCTTGTAAGAAACGACTCGAACGGCAGTGCCGTCTATGTTCAGAATTGCTCGGGGGTTGGTGGGGAGGAACGAGCAACTACTCAATTATCCACAATTATTCGTCTAGATCATCTTGGTGCTTACACTCTCACACAGAAAATCTGGGTCATCAGCCTCCTCTCGGTCCTCTGAAAGATTTGGGATTCAAGAAACGCGGTGGTCTTCAGGCACCACGCCCAGACACCGTGAGCCACCATACAAGCTATCCTCTCTGACGCCACCCTGCGGACTCACCGCCTTCGCGGAACCAAGAAGCATAGTTTCCTCATCTGGAGGAATCACCTCTCGTCTGTAATCACTAATCTGTAAACCGATTTTCGCGCAAACGCAAAATAACCTGCGTCTGTAATCCCTCTCTGTAACCTGATACTTGTCATTGCAATGAAATTCAGGTGGGGACCCTCTCCCCCCGGATGATCTTTTCAAAAAAAAAAATACACTGCTAATGGAATGAATCTGAATATGTACAATCTTGTATCTTCAACAGCCATGCCAGTGCTGCACCTGCAGCCACCAACAGGCAACAAGGCAGCAACTACACTGGGGGCAACGGCGGCTCTGGCGGCAACGGCGCTATCTTGCTGCCCTTTTGCGGCTCGACGTGACACCGGCAGACGGGGCACGTCGCGTGCGAGTCAAACCACATGTCGATGCACCCCACGTGGAACGCGTGCGCGCACAACGGCAACCGCCGCGCCGTCTCACCGCCTCGCAGAGTCTCTAGGCACACCGCACACTGGGCCTCGCCGTCGCCGACACTGCCCGCAGACGCGGCACCGTAAACGAACGACGGGACCGCCGCTATGGCAGCCTGTGATAGGCCGCCCCGCTCGACGGCCGTCTCGGCCTGCGGCAACACCTCCGGCCCGGCGAAGAAGCGGCCAGTGCAGGAGAGCACGAACATGACCGCGCAGTAGAGCGCGAGCGCGATCCACACGTACTTGACGAACGCGGAGAGGAGGACGAGGAGCAGAAGCACCGGGTAGGACGCGAGCACCAGCGTGCTGCCCGGCACGTCCTCGAGGAGAACTCCCCCGCGCGCCTGCCATGGGAGTGCCGGGTTGTCCTCTGCTGACGGCATCGTTCGTTTCAAGGCTTGGTGCGGTGCTCGTGACTTGTGAGCAATGGCGCTCGCGCCGCCATCGGCCGCAGATTTGTAATCTGAGGAGTAAAGCTGGTGGAAGAAATGGATAATGCTTAAATTCGTTGACAGCCGAGGGAGCTGTATCTAAGGAAGGGCGGATTTGAGTTAGTTCACTGACCAAGCAAGCTCGGCTCTGGTATTTGGACGTGGTTTTAGATACTTATGTGATCTTGAAAATTATAGATATTGATTCGGGAGATGCTAATTAGGGCCTCGATACTTCTTTCCGCGCGAAGGCTTCTCATGGATAAACGACGAAAGAATACCGGGTGTTTAACTTGGGAAACCGTCTCTCTCATACCGGCTTAGATGGCATGGTTTTGCTATATGTATTAGCATTAAGCCTATCAGGGTTCGAGCCACCGCATACAAGTGCCCCGGGTGAAACCAAGATATTTCATCCTGATTTCGATGTGATCCACTGCGACCAAGTGGCGAAGTTTACGATTTGACATATGGGATATACTATTACTAGTTTGGTACCAATGCATTCTACTGAATTTAGCTGACAGGGACACTTATTCTATCGCCTGACACTTCATTGTGTAAAAAAAAAGGAATACCATTTCGTTGACGATTGTGGTGCATATTACTGGCACAGATCAGGAGAAAGTTCCTTTCACGCTTTAAATATAAACACGTGTTAGGATACGTACATGTAGAGATAGAATATGTTTAAATCTAGTCATACTTGACTTGTACTCCAAGTACCTCCCCATGTACCTCTCCATATATACCCCGTATGAGGGCCAAGCAATACACAACAAATATTAGGGTTCCAATAATTTCCACATGGTATCAGAGCGGTTAGCCTCACGGCGCCGATCCTAGGTTTCCACTACTTCCGCATCGCGCGCCGCCCCCGGGGAGATCTCTCCTCGGGGGCGCGGCACCCGGTTTCGATTGATCGGATCGGTTCTTTAGAATAGATCTTAGATAAATTTCAAATCTTCCAATTTCGTAGATTAGATTCAATTAGCCAAATAAATCCCAAATCTCTGTGTCCCTCAAGTTCTGGTAAAAATTAGTGCAGAATCGAGTTGCTCATGGCGGCACACGACATAAACCGTGCAGGTTTCTCGGCCTTCGGCCATCATCGTAGTCTACATCGGCCAGGCAACGTGCCTCGTGCTCATGTCCACGGCAGACGCCTCCCGCGCTGGACACCTGGACTCCAATCTACGGAAACATGGAAGTGTTGGCCGGCTGATCGATCGTGATCGGCAACAGCAGCCCACGCGCGTGCCTGACGCCTTTGGGACGGAGACAACACCGGGCTACAGCGGGTCACCAAGGTTCAGCGAGGAGCATGCGAACAGCAAGCGAAAAAAAAGGGCATCACGTGTGTGTTTCCATCCATGCATGTGATCATCCGTGACGAAAAGCCACGCACGGCTGGTCAACTGATCAGATCTGGGATCTACAACATGCAGGCAAAGTTGCAACGCTGGATACGGCAACGCCCACATGTCGAGCACACGACGACTCCGTTCTGCCAACCGATTTGCACTTCAACGAGCTGAACTACACCGAACCGAGCCAACACATCTACAAGTATGACTACGCCAAGATATGATTCTTCATCGAGCACATCTACGAGAAGCGACAACAACCACACGCAGGCCGGTGTGGAACTTAGTCGACTTCTTCTACACCATGGCATCTACATCATCGTCGCCGCGAGGGACGCCTCCAAGCGACGTACCACTTCACACCTCATCGCCGACACAACATCGCCAAGGTCTACATCAACGTGGTCTTCATCGACAATCTCGTCAACATATCGTCGCCGCCGCTACAACTACGACGTCCACAAGGCTGGACACGCGTCCTCTGACAGTACAACTGCAAGACGCCACGACACCGACGACGGCATCGACCGCGTCCGACGGCTAGGACTGTATCGACAACCCGGCATCACTACGGTGAAATCCCCTACAACCGCGCACACGGTTCTGGCAAAACCATGTGTGCTTGGTGAGCTTCTCCAAGTCCTGGCAAAACTGGTGGACTCACTTATGACCTACGACCGCGTCCTTTGACGCCCGCGACGGTACCTCTAAAGGTGCGAAACGTCGTAAAAAAAAAAAACACAACCGCAGCACCGTCATACACATCGCGCATTTTTTTTGCGCCTCCGGCATTGCGGCTACATCAACTACGACGAGTACTACATCGACCACTACTACCCCGACTACGGCTACATCACGATCATCTACCTCGACATCGACATCACAGGTTATATGTCTACAGCAACACATCGGCAACAACTCCAGTCAACAGCATCTGCGTCGTCACTTGCGTCCACGACACTCCCGCTGTGACTGCGGGAGGGAAGAGAGGAGAGATGACGATGAGGGAGAGGAGGAAGCGACGAAAGCGCAAGACTTCAAATCCAGCCGCAAGCGTCCGCTTCACTCCCGCTACGACTGAGGGGGGATGTTAGGATACGTACATGTAGAGATAGAATATGTTTAAATCTAGTCATACTTGACTTGTACTCCAAGTACCTCCCCATGTACCTCTTCATATATACCCCGTATGAGGGCCAAGCAATACACAATAAATATTAGGGTTCCAATAATTTCCACAACACGATCATCTAAGTTGATGTCTAAAACTAAAATAATATCTTTCTTTGCGAGAAATCTGGTTTGCGCAAGCTTGGTGTATCACTAATCAGCTGGTGTTGTATTTCGTTTTTTTTTTCAAACGCGCCCCAGTTTCTCCGCTCACAGCTTGGGCGGTCTTATCCGAAATCTCGAGCACGATGTTGGAGATATTAAGCAATTTTATTTTTGGATGAGTTTAATTAGTGAAATTATCATTATAGAGCCACTGGTAAATCTATCACAGACAGGAAATATCTATCAGAATGTGGACTAAATACTATGCAAATAGAGAAAAAAATTAGCACACTTGTGTTGATCAGGAAGGTCTCCACTACAGCTTTTTTGTCGTTGGCCATGGCGCACGAGATGAAACAGACAAATGGTCGACGGAGACGTAGTCAAACGAAAGAGAGCAGTCGCGCCGAGACCACCCCTCCCCCCCTCCCCCACTTGATATTGAAGTTATGTTGCTATTTCTCTATCGGTGTTATGTGTACGTCGACTACATATCACTTCACCTTTATGGGTCTAAAGGAATGCATTGTGTGTTGGATTGCTTATGGAGGGTTGCCAGAGTGATACAAATCTAAACCCAGTTTCGCAAGACTTTACATAAAGGAGTATTAGATATTAGGAGTTTATTGCTACGGTTAGATTTATTTCTTAATTACTAACTTGTAGTTGCGGACGTTTGCAAGTAGTGTAATCGTAAGTGTGCATTTTTGTTGGATGGGATGGTATACTAGAATAGGTCTACCCACATAACACTTATCGAAACGATAAAGATTAATCAACGGCCTATGATGAAATAACTTGACAAATCCTTCAGTGTGTCCTCAGAAACATTTTAGTCATTATAAAAAACACCACCGGCTTGTCCTTTGTGCTAAAACGATTGGGATACTTGCAGCAACTATTTACTTTTATTGTTATTTACTTTTATTGCTTTTTCTATCATTACAAAAAAAACCTAAACATTTGCGCTCGTTGGGTTCGACACTCTTATTTATCAAAAAATCTATGATCGATCCGCTACACTTGTGGGTCATCCAGACTGTTGTGACGCCCCGAGATCGGGAACTATGCAGATTTCAGCATTTCCGCCAAAATCCACATAATAACCGATTTCAGGTTGCCACTTGTGATAACATTACAACAGTTCACGAATATTCCGCAACAACAACAGAGGAGGTATATACAAGACGACTCAAACGAGTCAAGGATACAACTGATACAATACAAAGATCCAAATAACAGCGGAAGAAACAACATAGTGTTCGACTACGGACAAGATCCAAATTGGACTAAGAGTCCTGAAGATAACCGATGGCGTCCAATCCCTGCCCAGGCCAAGCCGGAGGGATTCCCAAGCTAACGTCGTCAGACTTCAAACCTGTTGACTGCAATGTGGAATATGCAGCCACGAAAAGGATTCGTGGGTCAGTACGGTTAAGTACTGGCAAGTGGATAACCCATACTCACAAGATACCAGCGTAACCAAACATCACAAGATACAAATACTTTGGGTACAACGGAAAGGAAGGGATTATTGCAAAGAAGTGGCAGCGGGCTGCACTAACTAACTACAGAGACTCGCTACAACATCCGGCTAAAAGAAAGGGATAAGATAGCGTATCAGAACCAACTATAACTACTCACCAAACAATACCCATCCAATGTTACCCCCTACTAAGGAAGCAACCCAAAGAAACTCACACTGTTGATTAAGGTGACATTCATTTTGATGGTGGAAGTAATCTATATTACTAGTCAAGTTATCATCGTTAAGTGTAAGTTGTCTGAGTACTTGTTAGCCAGCACTTTCACCAAGTCATCCATAACCGCGGACAACACGGCTTCTCGAGAAGATTTAACCCTGCAGGGATGCACCAATTTGGCCGTACACGTAAGAATAACCCGCCAGACGGGGGATCAACCCACCAAGCGAGGTACTCAACACAACCCAACTCTTCTTCGCATCAAGCCCAAAGAACCACGTGCTGTGCGTGCGCGGCTAATCGAGCCCCCACGAAGAAAAGGGGGACCCTCATAGCACTGGAAGAGCACGCCGCCCTAAATGCCGACTATAAAAGTTCCACCCTGGCGCCAAGGGCTCGCACCTGCATATGCATGCATCAAATGGAAACCCCGAACTAAGTGTGGCGATTTGGACGAGATGCGAATCGAATCAGAATTGCGGGGGGCGCCCATACTCGCTTCCCACATGCGGTTAGTGCGCTCATCATGGATCAATGGACAAGACCCTTTTCCTAATTAGGGTCGACACTAGCAGGCCTCAAAACCACACCGGGTCTCCTGCCGGTGCCTTATCATCAAATTAATATTACCCAAAACTTTAACATGTTGTTGATTGAATTGAAACCCAACTATCAAACTAAACAGGTGATCAGACGGACAACAAGACTTGAGCGCAAACAACACTAAGCATGCAACTACGACACAAGGGCCAACAGGGTAAACAAACAACAGTTAATAGGAAGTAGAAGGAAGGCTATATCATGGCTGCAAGGTAAACATATGATAGGATCGAGACACAAGCATCGAATCATAAGGCTAGCATAAGAACAACAGAAAGAATCGGTAACAAGTGATGAAAGGCAGCCATTTGGCAGCAAGTGAGTATACTTGCCTGAAATCCAGCAAATAGAGGTACATCCGCAGAACTTGTCGTTGCTCACATCATCTCAACGTCCTATCCGCGAAGAAGCAACGAACTAGAACAAACACCGGATGCAACTATTACTTCTACGGCAAAAGATCCAGCATGATCAAGATATGGATGCATGACAAGTTTAAGGATACATCAAAGATAAACTAGTTGACATGGTAAACATATTTAAATGGGCCCATATGCAAGTTGGATTGTATATGGAAAATCCCATGAATTAATGTTGAATTAAATGATCTACAAATAACCATCATGTGAAAGTTGATTAGAATGAGGCATGGATGAGGAAAACAATGAGAAAACAACAATAGCTTCAATTTGAAAAGGTGTTTACCAAGTTTGGAATTTTATTTATTAAGTTATGAAATTTGGCTTCTTAAATGAGTTACACAAACATTTGTTGTTTTCACCCATTTTAATTGTTCAAAACAGATAACAAAAATTATATTTGGAAAGAACACCAAATTTTAGATGGAATACATATTTCATTTGTTGAAAAAGGAATTAAAATGAGCAAGTTATTAAATTGACAATTTTAAATGCATTAATTAAGAAATAGTTGTTTTCAGCAATTTAAATTGTTCAAAACAGAAAACAAAGTTGATATTTGGAAATCTTATTCAATTTTGCATGGAAAACATATTTTACATGTTTGAATTGGATTTGAATTGCCCAAGTTATGAATTTTGCAATTTAAAAGGTTTAATTAAAGCATTGAATTATTGCACCACTTTTAATTAGGGAAAACAGTAAACAAAATGTATTGAAAAGGTTGAAAACATGTAGCAAATGTTTCACTGAACATTTTGAGCTATTAAACATAATTTTTGGGTTATTATTGAATTTATTATGCAATTTTTCATAAGTAGTCTTATTATGCCCTTTTTAGTAAACAGAGGGAAACATGTTCAAATTTAATTCAATTGTGACCAAATAAAATACCAATGTGTAGATTTTTTTAAGACAAATTTTTAGAGCCCAAGTTTTCTTAAATTGGATGAGCACAACTCAAGTTATGAAATTCCAAAGTTTCAACTTTTAATTGCATTTTCTGTAATTAATTATTTAATGCAAAAATTATTACAGAAACATGTTGCAAACTTGACATTAATAGAAAGGGCACAAGATTTTGAATCCACAGAAACTTGAATCACTGGATTTGGAGCAATATTCAATTTTATATTGAATTTACAAATAAGGTTTCAGATCTGCTTTTCTGAAATTCGAGAGAAAAAAGAAAGGCTGAGAAAAAAAGGGGTGGCTTTGTGCCTTGGGGGGGGAATCGAACCCAGGACTGCTGGGCGTGCGCGCACGGTGTGCTACCAGCTGGGCTGGTCACTCGGTTTGATTAGGTACAGATCGTGGTTGTTTTGAGGTAGCATGTGCGGGGCCTGACGAAATTCAAGCAACTGAACGTATGAGGACGGATCGGAGACGACGGCCGGCGTCCAGGCGCTGCTGCGCTGCCGCTGTGGCCGGCGTAGGTGCTGAGGGAAGAGGAGAAGGGGGAGAGGAGAGAGGAGAGAGGAGAGAGGGCGAGTGGGAGTGCTCACCGTGCCCGAGCGTTCGGGAGCAGGCGATCATGGCTGCTATTCGCAGCAGCAGGCAGCAGGTTGGCGGCGGCATTCCGGCGATGGCGTGGCCTCCCTGGTGAACCTCCGCACTTACCAAGCAGACGGGGACGACGAGGGTGATGCCCCGTTTCCATTCCCGCGGGAAACGGGGCCCGACGGTGACCACGGGTACCGCGCCAAGCTCTCCAAACTCCGGCCATGGCACAACATCAGGAAATTCAGAAAGTGGAGCAGAATTACAGAGAGAAAAGGGAGGGGAAGGAGGAGGAAGAAGAGAGGGGGGCGGCGGCTAGGAGGAGGAGAGGGGAGAAGGGTGAGGCCTAGGGTTTGGAGGAGGGGAGGAGTGCTTTAAGGTGGGGGGGGAGCAGGTGGAGGTGGGGATCGGTGCTGCTTTCCACCTGTGCGTACGGACAGAGGTAGGGGAAGAGGGGTAGCGGGCCAGAGGGAGGTGGGCTGGGGTGGCAGGTGGGCTTTGGCCTGCCTCCCCCTTTGGGGTTTCTCCTCTCTTTTTTTTTGTTGCTTACACATTTTTTTTGTAGAGAAGAAAGGGAAGAAATAGAATTGAGGGATTTAAAATGTTCAAAATGTTGTGGCTTTAATTTTAATGCACTAAGTAATTTAAAAGCCCAAGTGTACAAACTTTTGTTTGTGAAAATTTTGAATTTTTTTTGTTCGGATTTGAAATTGGATTTAAATTCACTTTATTAAAACAACTCCACTTAAGAAAGTCAAATTCATTTGACAAACGATTTGAAATAAAACAATTGAGTTTGTATTGGTTGTGGATTTATTTTAAACACTTTGTAACCTAACAAGTATGAAACAATTTTTGAATTTGATTTGGAATCCAAATAGAAACCATTCAAAACAAATGCAATGCATGATGCCATGATGCAATGCCAAAGAAAAACAAACAAAATCTACTTGGGGTAAAATCCCCCGGGTGTTACAACTATTTTCTGGCGCTGTTGCCGGGGAGTGTAGCTCTATTGGTAAGTGGAATTGGTAAGGAAACATTTTACTGTAAGTGTTGTTTTATTTCTGTCTGTTATTTTACTTCATTATGGAATCCCGCACTATTGGTTGGATGTTTGGGAATGGCTCCTCAACCACTTGTATGGTGGAGAAAAGTTTCTCACCTACTGAAATTGTCCCTGTCGAAATACCTATTGGAATTGTTGATCGTGTTATGGATAACTTTTATGCTAGAGGGAACTGTCCATCCCAGTATTCATCTGCTTTATATTAAAGAATTTTATGAGTTGTTTAGGATTGCAGGTGTACCAAAAGAATTAATCATGATGAAAATATTGTCAATACCACTGAAGGATATAGCATGGGAATGATACGGGCTATTGGATGATTCACATTTGCTATATTGGAAGTAGCTTATGTCTCTCTTTTACTTCAAATTTTATCCTCTTCATGAAATACATCAAGATATGAATTATATCTATAATTTTTTGCCTCGTGACGGAGAAAGTATTGCTCGAGCTTGGAGGATAGTGAAGACACTAATTCTTAAATGCCCCAATCATAAGCTCTCCAAGGAGATAATCATTAATAATTTTTATGCGAGGATTTCACGTCATGACAAGGATCTTCTTGATGCTTCTTCTAATGGTTACATCATGAATAAGAATATTGGTGATAAATGGGACCTAATTGAAATAAATTTAGCGTAATACTGAAGATTGGGAGATGGATAAAGGTAAAAAATCAGGTATAAAAGTATGAATATGATTTCATTAAGTCTTTTGTTGAAACTGTATTTTTTTTAATAAGATTAGTGCTTAATATGGACTCGATTCTCAAGTGATTTTTGATCTTTGCAAAACGTTTCCCTCTCATGTTAGTATTCCTAAGGAATAGTGTGATAAGTATCATGAACCTTATAAGGATGATACTAAAGAGAAGCAATTCGCTAATAGTGAGATACTTGCTAACGTTGTTGGTCCTATTTTACCTGATGTTCACTTTGAGAAACAACCTTTTCCTGTTAGAATAAGAGAACATTATTTTTCTAAGAGTACTACGAGAAAGAGTGATAGGAAAAGTGATGAATATGAAGAACAAATAAGTGTTTAACTTCAAGTGGCTTTGGTTAAAGACCTTGTTACCGAAAACATTGATGATAGTGATATTTAGTTTTGTGAGGAAGTTTCTAATCTTGTGTCACCAAATAAGCGTGCCAAATCTATTGTTGGCAAATTTGTTGTTTCTGTTAAGATAGGTGATCACAATTTCTATGGACTTTATGATTTGGGACCAAGTGCAAGTGCCATTCCTTTTTCTCTCTATCAAGAAGTGATGAATGAGATTACTCCATGTGAGATTGAAGATGTTGATGCCACTATTTTTCTCGCCAATAGAAAAAATATTTCTCCAATGGGTATTGTTAGAGATGTTGAAGTTCTTTGTGGTAAGGTAAAATACCCTACTAACTTTGTAATACTTGGTTCAGTTGAACATAAATCCTGTCCTATTATATTTGGTAGACCTTTCCTTAGTACTTGTGGTGTTGTTATTGATTTTATGAAGGAGAAAGTGTCTCTCAAATTTGGTAGTGATCACTATGAATTTAATTTTAGTAAGTTTGATAAAAATGTCATGATAAAGAATTGCCTAATGAAGATTTATCTATTGAAAGAATTGCTTCTATTGTTGTACCTCCTGATGATCCTTTGCAGCAATTTATGGAAGACCATGAGAATGACATGTATATGCACGAAAGAAATGTATTGGAGGATATTTTACTTGATCAACCTCCTATTATCAAACACAATTTTCTAGTGGAATATTTGGGGGTGCCTCTATCATCTAAAAGAGATCCAGTTTTTGAGCTTAAACTTCTTCCGGGCTAAATATTCTTATTTAGATGAAAAGAAAATATATCATGTTATTATCAATTCTAATCTTTTATATCATGAAGAAGAACGATTATTGGAAATACTCTGGAAATATCGTAAAGCTATTGGCTATACTTTGAATGATCTCGAAGGCATTAGTCATGTTGTATGTCAGCATGCAATTAATCTTGAGCCTGATGCTAAGCATGTATTATTTAACCTATTGTTGATAGTATATGGGTTAGTTTTGTCCATTGCGTTCCCAAGAAAGGAGGTATGACTATTGTCCCTAATGATAACAATGAGTTTATTCCTCAAAGAACTATAGTTGGTTATAGAATGTGCATTGATTTTGAGAAATTAAATAAGGCTACTAAGAAAGTTCATTACCCTTTGCCTTTTATTGACCAAATGCTAGAAAGATTGTCTAAAAATACTCACTTCTGCTACCTAGATGGGTATTCTGGTTTCTCTCAAATTCATGTTAGGAAACAATACCAACAGAAAACCACTTTCACTTGTCCTTTTGGTTTATGTTGAAGGGAATATGCCCGAGAGGCAATAATAAAATGGTTATTATCTTATTCCTTGTTTATGATGAATGTTTATTTCTCATGCTAGAATTGTATTAACCGGAAACGTTGATACATGTGTGCTTAATAAACAAACAATGGTTCCTAGTAAAGCCTCTCTTTTAACTAGCTCGTTGATTAATAGATGATCAAGGTTTCCTGATCATGAACATCGGATGTTATTAATAACGGGGTCATGTCATTAGAAGAATGATGTGATGAACATATACCCAAAGAGAATATAGCAATGCGATCAAGTCATTTAGTTTACATTGTTATATCAAACACACGAAGTAACTTATTCCTTATACCATGAGATCATGTCAATCACTGATACCGGAAGAGTGCTTTGATGGCATCAAACGTCACACCGTAACAGGGTGACTATAAAAGTGTCATTGAGTATTCGGAAAGTATTAGTTGAGGATCATGGATCAAAAGTGGGATTTGTCCATCCAAATAACGGAGAGATATACTCTGGGCCCTCTCGGTGATATCACATCGAAACCGCTTGCAAGCACGTGATATGATCACAAGGATGTTATATCACGGGAACGAGAAAAGAGTACTTGTCGGTAACGAGATTGAACAAGGTATGGTTGATACCAATGATCGAATCTCGGACAAGTAAAATATCGCGAGACAAAGGGAATAGTTCACGGCGTTGTTGGTTCACACGATCACGAGAGTCATCGTTGAATATATAGGAGTCATCACGGATCTCCAGATCCCGCTGTTGATTATTGATCGGAGAGGAGTCTCGATCATGTCTATCTTATTCGCGAACCGTAGGGTGACACACTTAAGGTTCGATGACGCATTTGAGAGGATACGGAATATCGAAGAATATTTTGGACAGCACCGAAATTGTTTCGGGGAAAATTGAAATAGTTCAAGGGGTTTTTCGTCGAATGGTTGTTAATAGAATTAACAAATGATTCGAGGTGCTATATGCAAAAGTTTGTTAATAGAATTAACAAATGCTGAAATAAAGAAATAAAAAGGTTTTATTTATTTATTAAAAGAAAACCTTTGGATTTTCCAAGTGGGAAATTATGGGAGCATGAGTGGGTGTGAGTGGAGCTTCCACTCACATGATGAGGGAAGAGGTGGGGGCAACCCCATGGGCTGGCCGCACCCCCCTTGGGCTGCCTCCCCCCTCTCCTATAAAAGGAGGGTGAGAGCTCTCCCTCCTCCACACACTTGGCCACTTCCATTTCCCTCCACCCGCTGCTCCATTTCATGGTCTCCGGCTTGGCGAAGCCCTGACCGTGGGATTCTTCACCACCACCACGTCGTCGTGCTGCTGGAGTTCCGAGGGATCCTCTACTTCCGCGCCCCGCTGGAACGAGGGAACGGAGGTCGTCATCAACCGTACGTGTGACCGATCACGGATGCACCGCCGGATTGTGGTGCCATCTTCTCGCTATCGGGATCGGAGTGAGTACGACTACGCCAACAACGAGATTTGATCTCGTACCACTTTGAGTCTTCGAGGGTATGTGTTCTCCTTAACCCTCTTGTTGCCCGTTGCACTTCGTCTCATAGATTAGATCTTGGCCTTTCGGGTATCTCTCGCGTAGGAAAATTTTTGTTTTCTATGCTACGTTCCCCTTCAGTGGTATCAGAGCCGGATCTATGCGTAGATGTTTTGTACGGGTAGAACACATAGGTGTATGTGGGCGTTGATGATCATGTTATTACCTCCTTGACTATTTTATGATCTTAGTGGCATAGTGGGATGAAGCGGCCCGGACTAACCTTACATGTCCACGTACATGAGACTTGTTCCACAACTGACATGCAACTTGTATTGCATAAGTGGCTTGCGGGTGTCTGTTTCTCCTACTATAGTTAAGATCTAATCTATGAAGGGTTGCTAAAAATATGTTTATCAACGTTGTGGTTGATGTTCGTAGGTATGAACGGTTCTATCCTCGAAAGCCCTAAGCCACGTAAAATATGCGAAAATAAATTAGAAGCGTCTAACTAGTTTTTGCTGGGCATGTGATGTGATATGGTCAATATTACAAATTTGATTATGAGATGATCTATTTTGTAAATTATTGATATACCGGAAGGTATCCATATGATTGTCTTCTTATTGATGGACAATCAAGATTGGGGTGCCATGGTACTTGGTACCACGCCGGTGGAATGATGGAGATCATACCGTGATACACATGATGGAGATCAAGTGCAAGAAGGACCATATCATATCACGTTATCCTTTCATGTGATGTCTGTGATGTTAATCCTTTTTATGCATCTTGTTTTGCTTAGATAACGTTGGTAGCATTATAAGATGATCCCTCTCACTTAATATCAAGATAATAATGTGTTCTTCCTTAAAGTATGCACCGTTAAGAAAGTTCGTCGTTTCGAGACACCACGTGATGATCGGGTGTGACAGACTCAACGTTCGCATACAACGGGTGTTTTCAAGCCTAGCATGTACAGACATGGCCTTGAAACACACGCAATACTACGGTTCTACTTGACGAGCCTAGCATGTACAGACATGGCCTCGGAACACGTAACCGAAAGGTAAAGCATGAGTCATATGGCTGATATGATGAACATGTCGATGTTCGCCTTTGAAGCTACATCATCTCACGTGATGATCGGTTTTGGTGTAGTGAATTTGGTTCGTGTAATCACTAAAGACGACTAAGAGGGATGTTGTTTTTGAGTGGGAGTTCATGGTTTAATTTTTGAATTAACTTGAACTTATTTATCATGAACAACAAATCAAAGTGAATTTGCACAAATTGTAGTATTCATTGGCATCCACATAACTACCTTACACTTAGATTGTTAATTGAGATATAACTGTTATGATCTGGTAAATACCATTTAAGATTGGTACCGTATTAGTGAAATTTAAAATTGAGTCCTATTGTAGATTTTTGGTATTTCCTACCTAGCTCCATGTGGTTAATGATTGATTAATCTAGAGAGCAAATAATTCCTACTTAGAATCCAAAGTCATGGTTGCTTCCGTATTACTTTATCTTCAAAAGAATGTTTTGTTGATCAAGGTGATTTAGGAACTGAAAAGAATTGTTTTCAGAAACAATCAAGTGAAAGATATATTGATATCTAGAAACTTATTTGTGGCAACATGACTGAGTATAATTTAGCGTGACGATGTTTGCTTATATTATCTGAATATATGCAATGATTGAAGACGCTAGGCGTTTGAATATTCCAAGAAATTGGATGCTAAAAATTATCCTCTAAATTCTTTCCTTCGAGCTATAGTAGCTTAATCATAAAATTGTTATGATGGGATGGATTAAAAGTATGTGTAAAGTCGTTTTACCTTACTTGGAAATTGCTAAGAGTGGAATCTAGAAGAATATTATTAATATGGTGATATTAGTAGAACAATCAAACTCAAAGTATGACTCAATGGGTGATAGTATATGACTGACACGCCAAAGAAAATGAGCTAGTAAGACTAGCATTGTTTGATGTTGAATGATTCTTCTATAAAGGAAAGGGAATATTGAAAATAGAATTACAAATAGATATATGGCAGAAAAGAAGATAACTGGAAAGTCCAGCTCAGGAGTATATGCTTGATATACAAGTTATAGATGTATTACTAGTTAACAAAGTATTTTTTGGGTATTTTGATACCACATTGGTTGGTATGAGTTGTCATACAAAGCAACGCAATGCAAGAAATACAAGGGCCTAAAAAGAACTAGTAATATATGTGGAATCGATTATGACAAGAACATAAATAAAGTGTTATTGTGTTCATTGTAGTATCGAACCAAACATTCAAGATTTATTTTAAGAACTTAATAAGTTGTTATTTTGTTCTAGTCTTTTGTGAGAACAAATGAGATTGTTCAAACGATGACCATATTCCATAATTGATGGATATGTTAATATAAATCATGTTGGTAAACTAAACATCTATAAGACTGAATGCTAAACGTTGCAAGACGTAAAAGATTTTCACTTAAATTGTGACACCACCATTTTAGTTCATATCGGAAAGGAAAACATGAAGGAACTCCATATTGATGGACTTCCGGAGTCATTTTGTTTTGAATAAATTGACGCTTGTGAGACCTCTTGCAAAAGATGACTAGAATTCCGTTCTTAGGCCAAAGTAGAATGGACGACTAATTTAGTGGAGATTATACATATTGATGTATATAGTCCATTATGTGTAGTCATGTATGGTGGATTAATTTTTCCTTCATAAAATTCTGTCGATGACTTGAGTAGATATGTGAGTATATCTATTTAAAGGGAACAGAGTTTGAAATTTTGAATTGGTTCAAAAGGTTGTTAATATGAAGTTAAAATCAATGTAACAAGATAATCAAGTATTTATGATTGGATCATAAAGGATAAAGTTTGAGTTACAAGTTTAGCAAAACATCTGAGAAGTTGCAGAATTGTTCTACAACTTATACTTCTCGAATACCCCACATTAGATTGGAGTATTCAAAAGACAAAATCAAACCCTGTTTGACATGGTAAGATTAATAAAATTGCCATTATAATTTTGTAGTTTATACATTAAGGACAACCGCTTTTACACTGAAAAGAGCACCATCATGATCCGTTGAAATTGACAACATATAAGATATGGTTTGGGTAATGACCCGAATTGTCATTTTTCTTAAGTTTTGGTATGCATAGCATGTGTAAAATGTTTACAACCAAAATAGGATAAATATATGTTTATAAGTTTATCCCAAATAAAACATTGGGTATTTCTCCTATCACCGAACCAAAAGACAAATGTTGTTTGTCAGAAAGGGTTGATTTCTCGAGAAAGTAGTTCTTGCGAAACAAGTGAGTGGGAGCACAGTACAAACCCAACGAGATTAGAGAATCTTCGTTATCATGTCAAGAGTAGCGCAGCACTGGAAGTTGTTCCGGGGTTTACTATTTTGACTAAGTAGAAGACACTACAAATGTTGTAGATACTTCAAATGAGTTTGCGAGCTGTACCAGAAAAGTCCAAAAACTTTGTACTTAGAACAACTTGTGGTTTAAGTGTAAAGTGTTGTTTTGACAACAAAAGGACCTGGACCTTATAAAGGAAGCAAATGATGGGCCCTGACTTCGTAAAATTGACTATGAGTCATTATATCCGCCATAGTATCCTTGTATGAATATCAAGTATGTGACTTGGTAGTCCTTTCAATAGGCATGATACCTAACGATAGCAAAAGGGTCTATATAGCGACAAAGACATGGATACTTATCGAAAAGTTGTTTTCGACGAAGTTCAAAGAGTTGACTACTACAAGATTTCGATCTTCCGTAGTGATGCTTTAGTCTTTGCGGATAGTTCTAGCAAAAAATTACATATTATGATATGGCAGTTGAATAACAAAACCAACTCTCCTCTCGAGGCAGTTTGATCAAGGATGTGTACTTGACACAGTCTGAGAGTTTTGTAAAATTCAAAAGGATGCTATAAAGGTATGCACACTTCAATGGTTGAAGTGAGCATAACGAAGTTGAAATCTTTACCTTAATGAAGTTGTCAAAAGAGTTTGATTCCATCATGAACGATAAAGATGCTTGTAAAGTTACAAGAAATTAAGTGGGAGCGATATGACATATTTCCAATACTTTATGTAGATGACATATGGTTGATTGGAAAATATGTATTTTAAATTAACACGGTTAAGATTTTCATATTGATGAAAGGCTTGGAAGATATTGGGCATCGATGTCTATAAAAGATGGATTCAAGCGCCTGATATGATTGAAGCCAAATTACATAGATGAAATATTGAAGTAAGTCAATATAAAATTGATAAGAAGGAGTTCTTGTCACATGGAAAATAATTGAGCAAGATTCATGTGTTTTGACACATGATGAGCATCATTGAAATTGA
Source organism: Alopecurus myosuroides (assembly GCA_028641055.1). Classification (NCBI taxonomy): domain Eukaryota; kingdom Viridiplantae; phylum Streptophyta; class Magnoliopsida; order Poales; family Poaceae; genus Alopecurus; species Alopecurus myosuroides. Next base: position 39,869,429 of record CM054062.1, read on the forward strand.
GATTTCTAAGTCATGTTTCCATGCTATGTACACAACCAGATGAGTCCTATGCTATAAAATGTTATAGTAGGATAATTCATATGATGATTAGACAACAGTGGGAGAGATCCTTGTGTCATTTTAGAAATGCTAAGGATATGTTTTCCTATATAGTAATGACAAAATATTAGTTGTAATATGTTACACTAATAGTCTTGTCATTTATTAAAAGTAATTTTATCTCAATTAAAATATGTGATGAACGGTAGCACAATAGGATGGAAGAAAGTTCCATGCTGGATTTGAAAGAGTTTCAAAATTAAAATATTGTGACAGATACTACAACAAAGGCTAAAGTATATCGTTGTGTTGACAACTGATAATAAGCGTATTTTGTGTCAAGGAGTTCTTTATTGAACTTGGTGAATTTCCAAGAATGCTGAAACTATGAAGCTACATTTTCACAATGTTAGTAACATCAGTTTAAGCTGAGGAATTAAGGTATCACCGGAACTTGGTGAGTTTCCAAGAATGCTAACACTATGAAGCTACATTTTCACAATGTTAGTGACATCAGTTTAAGCTGAGGAATTAAGTTTTCACCAATTGACCATATATATACAAAGCCATCTCATTAGAGAATGAGTGATGCGTGTAGACGCAAAGAACATGCAAATACAATAGGACCTGAACAGTTCAGATCTTTTTGATAATGTTTACCACATGCGAAGCATGGTAATAACACTGGTACGCCATATGTGTTAAGTGCTTACAGACTAGATTATTGACTCTAGTGCAAGTGGGAGACTGAAGGGAATATGCCCGAGAGGCAATAATAAAATGGTTATTATCTTATTCCTTGTTTATGATGAATGTTTATTTCTCATGCTAGAATTGTATTAACCGGAAACGTTGATACATGTGTGCTTAATAAACAAACAATGGTTCCTAGTAAAGCCTCTCTTTTAACTAGCTCGTTGATTAATAGATGATCAAGGTTTCCTGATCATGAACATCGGATGTTATTAATAACGGGGTCATGTCATTAGAAGAATGATGTGATGAACATATACCCAAAGAGAATATAGCAATGCGATCAAGTCATTTAGTTTACATTGTTATATCAAACACACGAAGTAACTTATTCCTTATACCATGAGATCATGTCAATCACTGATACCGGAAGAGTGCTTTGATGGCATCAAACGTCACACCGTAACAGGGTGACTATAAAAGTGTCATTGAGTATTCGGAAAGTATTAGTTGAGGATCATGGATCAAAAGTGGGATTTGTCCATCCAAATGACGGAGAGATATACTCTGGGCCCTCTCGGTGATATCACATCGAAACCGCTTGCAAGCACGTGATATGATCACAAGGATGTTATATCACGGGAACGAGAAAAGAGTACTTGTCGGTAACGAGATTGAACAAGGTATGGTTGATACCAATGATCGAATCTCGGACAAGTAAAATATCGCGAGACAAAGGGAATAGTTCACGGCGTTGTTGGTTCACACGATCACGAGAGTCATCGTTGAATATATAGGAGTCATCACGGATCTCCAGATCCCGCTGTTGATTATTGATCGGAGAGGAGTCTCGATCATGTCTATCTTATTCGCGAACCGTAGGGTGACACACTTAAGGTTCGATGACGCATTTGAGAGGATACGGAATATCGAAGAATATTTTGGACAGCACCGAAATTGTTTCGGGGAAAATTGAAATAGTTCAAGGGGTTTTTCGTCGAATGGTTGTTAATAGAATTAACAAATGATTCGAGGTGCTATATGCAAAAGTTTGTTAATAGAATTAACAAATGCTGAAATAAAGAAATAAAAAGGTTTTATTTATTTATTAAAAGAAAACCTTTGGATTTTCCAAGTGGGAAATTAGGGGAGCATGAGTGGGTGTGAGTGGAGCTTCCACTCACATGATGAGGGAAGAGGTGGGGGCAACCCCATGGGCTGGCCGCACCCCCCTTGGGCTGCATCCCCCCTCTCCTATAAAAGGAGGGTGAGAGCTCTCCCTCCTCCACACACTTGGCCACTTCCATTTCCCTCCACCCGCTGCTCCATTTCATGGTCTCCGGCTTGGCGAAGCCCTGACCGTGGGATTCTTCACCACCACCACGTCGTCGTGCTGCTGGAGTTCCGAGGGATCCTCTACTTCCGCGCCCCGCTGGAACGAGGGAACGGAGGTCGTCATCAACCGTACGTGTGACCGATCACGGATGCACCGCCGGATTGCGGTGCCATCTTCTCGCTATCGGGATCGGTGTGAGTACGACTACGCCAACAACGAGATTTGATCTCGTACCACTTTGAGTCTTCGAGGGTATGTGTTCTCCTTAACCCTCTTGTTGCCCGTTGCACTTCGTCTCATAGATTAGATCTTGGCCTTTCGGGTATCTCTCGCGTAGGAAAATTTTTGTTTTCTATGCTACGTTCCCCTTCATATGTCAAGCATGATAAAGCAAAAATAACAACTATGAAGTAAACTATTTTTTTTGTGTTTCCAATAAAGAGAAGCAAAACAAGAAAAAAATAAAAACAAGACAATAAACAAAATAAAGAGGTTGAGAGTGAGAGACTCCCCTTGCCAGAAGACTTCACTACCAAATTCCGTGCGATCCGGAACGTTTTGATAACGTCAAGCATTTCTGTCGCGAATGGCTGAAAAGTGGAGTTTCCTCTCGACGTATTTGTTTGGTCCGTCGCAGACTGGTTTTGCCCGACTTTTTGCTACTTTTACGTCGCGTATTCTCGTCTCTGGGCCCAGTAGCCCACTAAGAGCTCAGTTGCCTTCGACGAAACTGGCTTGGTCACGTAGAACGTCGTGAATTTTCATCGGACCCACACATCCTGCCATGTTTGACTGCTTTGACTGAAAACGATCGCGCTGTCTCGCGGTTGTTCCTAACGTTTGTTTGCACGGGCCCAGCTGCTAGTTCACCAGTTCACACCAGCATCACAAATGTTACCAGCCATCATCATAACAAGGAGATTTATAATAACTAGAATTATAATAACTAGAATTAACACCAGTTCACACCAACATCACAAAGGTTACCCGCCATCATCACAACAAGGAGATTTATAATAACTAGAATTAACACCAGTTCACACCAGCATCACAAAGTTTACCCGCCATCATCACAACAGGATCACATCATTTACTAAATAGTTTCATGTCATCGATATGGTTCATATCACAACAGGTGCATCTCATCATCTAAACAGGTGCACGTCATAAACTAAATAGTTTCTCATCGATACGGTTCACGTCACTTTTTCCTACTGATCCATCCATTCCGAAGGCACATCCACAGGTTCCACGTCACTTTTCCTAGTCACCAATCCATTCCAAAGGCACATCCACAGGTTCCACGTCACTTTTCAGCGTCCTCAAGGCTCTCCAAAGGCACATGCACATGTTCCACATCACTTCTCCCATTGATCCATCCATTCTGAAGCCACAACCACAGGTTCGCAAACCCTAAAAAAAAGGCATCATACATGTTTAGCACATCATCAACTACAAGGCCAACCATCAGCACAGTCTAATCATCGACATATGCAACAAAACAAATAAAAGTGTAATATTGAGGCTCATTGCCAACCGTGGTACATACAAATGACACGCAATAATTCTGACAGATTTATCTACTATAGTAAAATGAGGCACAACTGAACTTGTTCTGCATGCTATTTGCTATAGTAGCCAAACTGCTAGACACATTGCTGCATATTAATCATTGGCAGAGACAGTTTAATTATTGGCACACGTATAAAGCACAAATGTTTAGCAATGGAAAGCAAGAAAAGTAGCCTCATACTAATAAGCACAAAACAAAATTAATGTGATCATCGAACATTTACCAAGGAAGATGTAGAACCAATGTGGCTGTACACAACACTAGGTAAATGCTCGATCTCATCAAGATCGAGTGCACACATTAATCATTGGCACATGTATCAAGCACAGATATTTAGCAATGGAAAACAAGAAAAGTAGCCTCATACTAATAAGCACAAAACAAAATTAATTAGATCATAGAACATTTTACCAAGGAAGATGCAGAACCAATATGGTGGTACACAACACTAGGTAAAATGCTTGATGATCTGAACAAGATCGAGTGCATATTTTAATCATTGGCACGCGTATAAAGCACAGATGTTTAGCAATGGAAAACAAGAAAAGTAGCCTCATACTAATAAGCACAAAACAAAATTAATGAGATCATCGAACATTTTACCAAGGAAGATGCAGAACCAATGTGGTTGTACACAACACTAGGTAAAATGCTCGATGATCTCATCAAGATCGAGTGCACACTTTAATCATTGGCACATGTATCAAGCACAGATGTTTAGCAATGGAAAACAAGAAAAGTAGCCTCATACTAATAAGCACAAAACAAAATTAATAAGATCGTAGAACATTTACCTCCTAAGTTGGAATTTTACCAACTCCATTAACCAGAATGCCACGCGCCTCCATCTAGTTACGAGTTTCATAAGTATAAGGAGAAATGGTGCAGAAGCTACAGCCTCGACTAGAGTGCTACACCCAAATATGAAAAGAAGAAAAATCAAACAAGTAGCTATGAAGGCGAAAGGAGATACTAATTTATATGCTAGTATTTACCTTGGGGATCTGAAGAACAGGGGGCCTTGCAAGCTCCAAGGCCTTGTTCGGGTGGATCTCCATCTAGGTGGGGGAAGCGATCTTCGAGATACTATTACGGTAGCGTGAGCTAAATCCATGGCTGGTGGTGACCTAAAACACGTCAACGACGATGGCCGCCGGCATCTAACCTACATCCGCCGGTATCTAACCTAGATCCGCCAGCATCTAACCTAGATCGAATCGTTTGGTTGAGGAAGGGAAGGGAGGCAACCAGCACTTAACAGTCATTGGTTGAGGACGTCGGTGAGGACGGGGAAGCTAGGGAGGGCGCCGCCCAGTGGGCGAAGTGGAGGCACTGGTATTTTTTGGGAGGGGAGCAGAGTGATCCCTTTCAGTAGGGAAGTAGCCGAGAGTGGGCGAGGGAGCGCGGCAGCCTGTGACGCTGATGAGTAGGACCCCGTGTGAGGCTGTTTCAGTGAAGATTTAGCGAGCGCGCGGCTGTGACGCTGGCGAGTGGGACCCGTGTGAGACTGTTTTGTTATTTAGCGCGCGCGCGGCTGTTAGCGGTCGTAATTTAGGCACGCAGATGTTAGGTTTGGATGTGAATTTTTTAAAATTGAGGGTCTATGTGTTAATTAGGGTACAATGGGCTATAGCTGTCAATTGTGGCATGTTGTCCCATAAATTGAAGCTTTTTCAAATGTAAATCTTTGCTAATAGGGAAAAGGTTGCATTCTTACCATTAGTTCTTTATTTTCTACTAATTAAATGAAGAATTAAAAACCATTGATCCATCAGATCAACGAGTTTTCGACAAGGATTGCCTTATTGGGCATGATCGAGTACTAAATGGACGTGACACATCCACTTATTACTAAGTTATATCATATTTAGGCATGCTAAAAACATGATCGGCTGAAGCAACATAGTATAGAAGTACTACATATATAGTACTTAAATTCTTACACACACGAGGAATTTTTCCACAATACTAATAAAATTCTTACATATACTACTTGTCTAAACCAGAACATTATCTAGTAGCACAACTATTCAAATTAAGTTCATGCATTCGGCACAAGCGACAGCATTACTGCCTCTTCCAAGGATTCATGTCCTGGTGATTGGGGTTCAGATGAGGATGCGCGAGCCCTAAGCGGATATTGCGCGCGAGCAACTTCTTTAGAAACACACTGTAGGCTGCGTGCTTGGCCCTAACAGCGGGCACGCGGTTTTCCGAGCCACGTCCAATGCCGCTGGCATGCTGGATCATGTCGACGATGCTCGTGTCAATGTTCCTGCAGCAGAAGTGGCAGAATAGCATGCCGGCGCGACGACGGTACCTAATCTGCCCATTCTGCAGCTTCCTAAGAACATGTCTTCTCTTAGCATCGCGGGACTCCTTGTCAGATTATACGCCGTCATCGGAATGCTTCAAATTAGAAATGAAACAAAAGTTATCACCACACTCTAATTCTAGGTCATTTTTAAAATGCACGTACTAACACTAGTTTAAATCAAATAACCATGCTATTGATAAACTAATGACATCAATCTTTTATTAAATAGCATACAAAAATTTAAGCAGAACATAAATGGTACCACATATATGCAGTTAGTTAATGGACTTAATATGTAATAACAAGTCTAGAATTTATGCCCACATTCGAATCATGTATAGCTAATTCCTAGTTAATGGACAATAGAACTTGCAGATAGACAAAATGCCATCAAAATCATGTATAGCTAATTCCTAACTTGCATATACCAATCGCTCTATTCTACAAGCTCTAGAATCCAGGACCTAAAATCATTAGCGGACCCGGGAATAGATTCAAGCCCGGGCAAACAGTCAGTTACAAGGCTTAATGTGTATTTTTTCTATGAAATAAACTTTAACTACACTGTTCCGACCGCTGGGTAATAGGAGGCGCTGGGTTCGCAGTTGCATATGTAGAATCCCCGTCTCCAAATCCAACTTGCTTGCATGTCTTTACAAACCATCACTGGTAGAAAATAGGCCTATAGTCCCGGTTCGCAAAGGCCATTAATCCCGGCCGCGCAACCGGGAGGCGTGACTAAATGCCCCCCTTTAGTCGCCCCTCTTACGAACCGCGGCTAAAGGCCCGTCCACGTGGGCGGGTGGCGTGCGCCGGGGGCGGAGGACCTTTAGTCCCGGTTGGCCACACGAACCGGGACTACATGCTATTTCGTTATTTCTTTAATTCATTTGGGTTTCTAATTATTTTTCACTCCCTTTTTTTCACTCCCTTTTTTTCACTCCAATTTTTCACTCCCTTTTTTTTCAGAATTTTTATTATTTGCTTAGTGTCTAACTACAATTATCTCTAGTCAAATTTCTTACTCGTGGTCAAACTTCCCGCTCGGTCACCCATGCTCCCACTACTCTAGCACTAGCACGCTTAACTTCTGAGTTCCATCCCGTCCCGCATCCAAGTGTTTCGCACGCATGTATGTGATACTAGTATCATATCAATCCTATTAACATGTTGGTCGATGCCACATTCTTTATTGTCTGAATTTCAAATAAATCTTTTAATAAACAAAAGTAATGATGTAATTAATAATTTTGAATAAATAAATAAACATTAACTTTTAATTTGTATTATTTCTAAAAAATATTCAGAAAAATAAAACTAATTCATTTTAAAATCTTAAAAATACTATTAATATATCAAAATATTCAGAAAAATAAAACTAATTCATTTTAAAATCTTAAAAATACAAATAATATATCAAAATATTCAGAAAAATAAAACTAATACATTTTAAAATCTTAAAAATACAAATAATATATCAAAAAATTCAGGAAAATAAAACTAATTCATTTTCCCCTTTCCTAAATGCAAAATAAAATCTGATAAAATTCATGAACCAAACCATATGAAATCTAAACCATATAAAATTTGCAGATCCAAGTTTCGACTATTATTTTGGACACAAGAACTGTTTTGGTAATGACTATCTGTGAGAATGATTTGAACCTAACTTTTAAAATACATAACCAAAATGGACAAACTAAAATGTTCTGGATAGATATTGAAAAGATATATCCGTAGCACTTAGCCTCACATCAAGGTCAACAACCAAATGAAAATACCATCCTTTTTAATAAAAGACTAGTAGGCTCTTCTATTATTTTTAGAATGAGTTCAAAAATGTATTTTGAAGTAAATCCAACTGGATGAGTTTGGTATTGACTAGATCTATGTTTTCCTGGCTTAGATTAATTTTTGGACCTCTAGATTTATTTTTGGTGAACAGATATAGAAACAGTAGTTTTTGGTGAACAGATATAGAAACGGTAGTTTTTCTGTTTTGTTTTCTTGATGTGTTTTTGTTTGTTTTCTTGATGTGTTTTTGTTTGTTTGTTTTGAAATGTGTGTTTGACATAATATAGAAATAATATAGCTAGGAATTAATATAGAAATAATATAGAAATTAATAGAAAGACATATATCCATTACATAATAATATATCCATTACATGCATATATCGAACGCAAGATGCGGTACACAAACAACATCTACTCGAGCTCCGAAGAGTAGATGCGGAACAACTCGTAGGCAACGTATGCATCTATTGCTGCATAGTCGAGATTGATTCGGTCCAGTGGGTTCTTCCCCCAATACATGTGATTCTTGGAGGGGAAACGAGACTTCATGGTTTTGTAGTCGGCGTGGATGAAGGCAGTTGCCATCGGAGCCATCCCGGTCTTGTTCCCGTACAACTCATCAAAATGGATAAGGTCCTGAAGATCAATGTAGTGATCTTCAGGTATCTCAATACCCAAGCGCATCAACTTCTGCCGGTCTTGAGTGATGTCAACGCTACAGAAGTCGTACCCCTTGTTGACAAGAAAATCAACAAGTTCCGGAGAATGCTTTGAACTACTGCAACAACAAAAAATAGAACACGTGTTAGATATGTTGAAACCACACCGGGCGTTCGGGTTTTCCCAAAATTTCGGGTCGGGTAATTCGGGATCCAGCAAATGACTCCCGATATTAAATGAGAAAAAATAATACCCGACGATTCGGGTTCCCGAAATTTCGGGTACGGGTTCGGGTAATCCCGAGTATCCCGAAGTTGAGAAAAAAAGTCGACTATCGTCCTTCGTCATTGATCACTTGATCCGGCATTGCAGCTTGACCCCTCCACCGTACTTGATTCGTGGAAGTATGGAGCGAAGAGTATGAAGATGCAGGCGTCCCATCCTGGCATCTGGGCTTCCTGGCAGCTCGTCTCCGCCGTCTTGTCAGTGGGTGATGCAGGGCGGGCGGGGCGCTGGGGCTGCTGCCATGTCGGCCTGGTCTGCTGGTGAGGTGGGCCGTGAGGGCGGGCGGGCGACGGCCGACGGGTACTGGATGAGTCCGGCCGGGCGACAGTACGCTAGGAGAGAGGACCTGCTTGTTCGATGAGTGCGGCCGGTAGACGGCGGCAACAGATCTGCCCCTTGCGCACATGCTACGTGTGTGGGTGGGTGTGTGGCGGTTGGTTGCTTCAGGACTTGTGGGAGAAGGATAAAGGAGCAGGCCTCACGTGAGGTTAGATTTTAATAAACCGGAGATTAGATTAGTGGGTTACAGAGATTAGTAACGGGCCTCTATTTCTTCGGGAGTTTCGGGATTTTCGGGTGCCACGCATGTCATCCCGAATTACCCAAATAATATTCGGGTTTCCTAAACTGCTTCCCGAGAAAGTAATCGGGATTTTCGGGATCGGGCTATTCGGGATCGGGTTCGGGAAATTCGGGTGTCGGGTTCGGGAATCGGGTTTTATGCCCAGCGTGATGTTGCAACACGTGTATTCTTCCAATGCAACAAACAAATCGAAAATGCAACACTATCCTACAAGAGAGATTGTACGTGTGCGTTACCTTGCCCATTGGAAGACCAAAACGATCTCCTTGAAGGCAATCTGGATGACGGCAACATCCCGTTGATTCGCCGTATACTCTAGATCAAGCCCGAAGAACTTATGGTGTTCATCGGCTTCTTCATAGAGATTGCTCAAATGCTTAAGAGCATCGGGGAGCCTCTCGCACATATTGGTGTAGGCCACGTCGAGACTCTTGCGGCATGGTGTGGCCACAAGGAGAAGGTTCCAAACGGGAGAAACCATGGGTGCTTGGTGGAGGAAGAAGAGAGGAAGAAGAGAAGAGAGGAACAAGAAACAGAGACTCTCGGTTGCGCACTGTAGCAATGGCCTTCTGCCTCTCTCTCGCGAAATAAAACCGCCGCGCGGGAGGCCAGCAGTTTGTATCTTTAGTCGCGGGTGGCCAGGCCAACCGGGACTAAAGACAGGGAGGCCAGCAGTTTGGATCATTAGTCGCGGGTGGCCAGGCCAATCGGAATTAAAGCCCTCCACGCGCTTCCCAAACCGCGACGCATGACCTTCAGTCGCGGGTCGCCTCCCGAACCGGGACTAAAACCCCTTTAGTCACGGTGCGCATAATTTGGCGACTGATGGGAGCGTATGGAAGGCCTTTTTTCTACCAGTGCATTGGATCTTCAATACTAAACTAGGGCTAGATATATTTGTTTAGGAAGCACCTCAGACTCCTCGTCGGAGACGACCTCCTCGAACGCCGGTACCTCTCCCATGGGGTCCCCCAGATCGGACAGGAGAGGGAGTCCCGGCGCTTCCACCGCCGGAGGAGGCGATGACAGCGAACTGCCATGGCCGGACGCACCTGCGGCGACGACAGCAGATGTTGCGCCGGCATTATTCCCCTGCATCGGATCCGTACATGAGGTCCAACTGACATGGTGGGCCGCGCCGGCAGCAGATGATGCGACGGCATCCTCCATTCCTCGCGGAACCGCCTCAAGGTTGGGGGAGAAGGAGGGAGGCGTTGGGGACGGAGCAAAGTGTTTTTTTTGCTAGATTTGGGGCCAGAATGGTGGGGGAGGAAGGTGATGCAAGCAGGAGGGGCATTTATACTGACTGCCATTTCGGGGGCTATTGGGCCTACTGACGTATGCGCATGCATGTCTCTGCATGGCTCTCCCGTGGGCTGACTTTGTCAAACACAGAGTGATGTGACATTTAGTCACTTTCAAACGGGGCCACAACAAGTTAGGGCCACCTATCAGTCGAACAAATTCAGCCAAACCGAGCCAACGAATTGCTCTCTTCCTGCGAACACAACGGTCAGTTGCGAGGGAGGTCAAATGGCCACCCAAGGTGACGAACGTGTATATGCACTCTGCCTTGTTTTCAGTTGCCATTAGTTTCCCGTTCGTTCATCTACTCACTTGGGTTCACACACCTTCGTTCCACACACGCCTTCGATATTTAGGCGGTTGCCATTTGCAGTTGCAATTTGCGCTCCTTCCGTTCATCATCTTCCCCGACTCTTCTTCCAAACCCATCGAACCCATGGAATCCAGACTTCATCTTCCCCGACTCTTCTTCCAAGGCCACGGAAGAGACTTGCCATGGACGATTGGCGACCAACCACGGAGGTTATCAGCCTCCCTGTCCATGGAGGCAACATGCTGGAGGTGATTTACACCAACGAGGAACGTGCCTTGGAGACTGCCCTAGCCAATTTCGAGCAATGGCTTCAGCCTAAAAAGCACAAGTTCTTGGGCTTCGACCTTGAGTACAGACGTAGCCATGCTTACAAACCCCATTTTGTCGCCGTCTTGCAAATTGCCATGCGCAACCACGTCCTCGTGTACCACTGGTGCAGGTCGCCGCAGACAGATCATGGACGCAAGTTTCTGCAAGATTTCTTTTCAACAAAGAAGATCACGTTCGCAAACGTGGACACGACGGGCGACAAGACGGCTCTTGCCCAATCAGGCTTCTTTCTGCCACCACAGTACCACCATGACATCCAGTTGGAATTCGGGGTACCCAAAATTGGAATGGATACTCTAGCAGGAAATATCATGGACAGTTGGTACCTCGAGATGAAGTCTGGATTCCCATCATACCTGCACCAATATTGGGAACGGAAGATGACTCCAACAAGCCGCAACTATGCAGCGGTGAACGGATATGTCAGCTACGAGCTATACAGAAGGATCCGAGACATGAAAAACAGTTTAAGTCCAACATGGATGGAGAAGATCCGCCCCTGGTGCAAGAGCGAAGAAAGAGCTTCATGCCGCTGCCGCGGCAACGAGCAAAAGGATACGCAGGGAGTAGTTGTTTAAGTGTTTTTAGCGCTTGATAATAAGTGTTCTTATTTGTATTCTCGTTTCTGTGCGCGAAAAATATGTTTGTTTTACATATTAATGCAATTTTGTGCAATATGTACTACCTGGAATTTCTTTCCTTGATTTATAGATGAAATACATTGCTGCTGTTTTTTTTTTTTGCATGAATTAACATTAATTGGTCAAACATTAGGAGTCTTAGATTCAACTCAAATTCAACAACAAACTCGAATATTTTCAAACTGACTAGAGATCAAACTGACATATTACAACAGATAATAGTCGCAACATAAGTCAAACATTTTCAAACTGACTAGAGATCAAACTGACATATTACAACAGATAATAGTCGCAACATAAGTCAAACATTTTCAAACTGACTAGAGATCAAACTGACATATTACAACAGATAATAGTCGCAACATATGTCAAACATTTTCAAACTAACTAGAGATGCACGATACAACACACAATTCAGACTCCCAACAGATAGCAGCTGCAACACACTAGTAGGAATTAGCCTATAGCCACCCCTATACTGCTGGCGAACGTCAATAGAGCTTAGACAGCGTTATCCCTGCTACCGCTGGCGAACAAGCAGGTTCCTTCGCCAGCGGTAAGTGTGGGTCCCACCTTCGCGCGCACCCGCTCCTCCCTGGAACTACCACTGACGGACACGCTCCCTTGTTCGCCAGCGCTAAGTTTCCTACCGCTGGCGAACAACGGTGCCTATTCGCCAGCGCTAACATGTGGGCCCAGTGCGCATGTTAGCGCTGGCGAACAGGCACAGCTGTTCGCGAGTGGTAACCTGGGCAGATAAGCCATAAATGGTCCACTCCACACTTTCCCCTCTCCACTCTCCCTTGTCCACCTTGTCCCCTCCTCTCTCTCTCTAGCTCGAATTTATGATAATTTTCCCACCCTTGTACTCTCTTTTGAACCAACTAAAATTATTTTAGTTGGTATATATATGTTTATCTCCCTCCTAACACCATTTCTATCCAAAGTTTTCCCTTCCTAGGCATCTAGATCTAGAATTACCCCCTCTCTCTCCAAAGCTCCAAAATTCTCCGGATATGATCGTGTAGCCATCTATTCATTTGAGGTGGGATGAATGCTAATATATAATTAAATGAGTTTGTATATGAATTTTGTCCGGATACACGTGATATGCAATATGTGTGAAATTTCACCGGATTCAAATATGGTCGTGTGATGGAGACGTTAAATGTGTGCAATTTGTTGTGGAATGAAATTGAGTAGCCAACTATCGCCGGAATGTCTATTCATTTCCGTCTCGGCATAGTTTGGCACTCCCTAATAACCTCCTATTTGTAGGAAGGTCATGCCGAATTTTTTCGTGAATACGACATGAAGTAAAATTTTGGATATGAAAATGAGTTGCCACTTTGCCGGAATGTTGATTCATTTCCGTCTCGGCAAAGTTTGGCACTCCTCTAACTTCCAATTTGTAGGAAGGTCATGCCGATTTTTTCGTGAATATTGATATATTTATATTATGTTTGGTTCTAATATTATATTGGCGCGCTATCGTGCATGCGACATATAATGGTGGTCGTTAAGAGTGAACGTGTCGTGAATAGTTACTTGAGACACGCGACATAAGACATGTTACAAAGTGGCCGCAAGGAGATACGATGTCCATGTCGAAAGTGCAAACTAGGGGGCTTGCTCAATCCCTTTACCGGAGACTTGCTCAGTCACCTCCTCAGGTATGGTTTCATGGATGGGTATAGCAGTCAGTGGGTAAGTGATGATAAAGATGATGAAGTCCATGGGGCGGCGGTGGTAGGAAATGATGTGCAATAGGAGAATAACAACGATCGACAAGAACTACAGCAGTACCAAGATCAGCCTCATGACCCCGCACATGATCATGGAGAAGATGCTGACGTGGAAGCAGACGAGGACACAGGGACACCCCCAACGGAAGTTGTGCGTGACCCTCATCTGAAAGAACTGCTTTTGAGAAAGACGACTAACTCGAGATCTGCTGCTACAGAGCAATCAAAGCTGGCGCAACTAGAGATAGACTCGAAGACACCGTTGTATGCAGGCTGCAGTCCGGAAGAGTCCCGCCTGAGAGTGGCACTCGATGTTCTGCAGATGAAGGCGAGATACAAATGGAGCGACATAAGCGTCGATGCAAGCCTGCAATACTGGCACGATATCCTTCCAGAGGGCAACACCTGTCCTAAAAGTTGCGACGAGGCCAAGAAAGTCGTGTGCCCCTTTGATTTACCTCACGAAAAATACCATGTGTGCATCAACGATTGCTACATTTATCGGAAAGAGGACGCGAACAAAACCATTTGTCCAGTTTGCAACGCCGCTCGATACAAGAAAGGGAAGAAGAAAGCTCCTCGAAAAGTTGTGTGGTACTTTCCGCTCATTTCCCGTCTGCAACTCTATTTCGCAGACCGCAAGGAAGCAGAGCTCATGTGCTGGCACGCGAAAAGGAGGAATAAAGTTGTGAAAGATCCAAATCGGAGTGAAAAAGTAAATCTGACACATCCTTCAGATGCAAGTCAATGGAAAGCAATTGACTGTGAATATGCAACGTTCGGGGCGGAGGCAAGGAACTTCGGGTTGGGTGTGAGCACCGACGGACTCAATCCGTTTGGCAACCAGAGCAGCACCCATAGCACCTGGCCCGTGTTTGTATGGATGTACAACATCCCCCTGGTTGTGCATGAAGAGGAAGTATATTCACATGAGTATGCTAATTCAAGGGCCGAAACAACCAGGCAACGACATCAATCTATACCTGAAGCTGCTTAAAGATGAGCTGGACACGCTATGGGCCGAGGAAGGGGTGAACACATGGGACGCCTTCGGTGAACAATATTTCCCAATGAGAGTTGTCTTACACTGTACGGTTCACGACCTACTCGGCTACGAATATGTGGCGGTCCAGGTGTGCCACGGACATAACGGTTGCGTGAGGTGCATGGATGACCCCACGTTTATGCAACTTCCGAAAGATCCTAGGTCTTCGAAAACAGTTTTCGTTGGCCATCGAAGGTGGCTACCCAACAAAGACCCGTGGAGAAGGTGAGGAGACCTTTTTAACGGTGAAGATGAGCTCCGTGGACCTCGACGTAAGAGGTGCGGTGAAGAAATCTACAAGTTGCTGAATGATTGGAAGGAATGCCCAGAGCCGGGAAAGAAGCAAAAGGCGCCAAAACTGCTTTTGGATGTATGGAAGACGAGGTCGGTGTTTTGGGACTTGCCATACTGGCCCATTCTCGATACGCCTCACTGCCTTGATCTGATGCATATCACGAAGAATGTGTTTGAAAGTTTGTTTGTCACGCTGCTCAACATGCCGGAGAGGACCAAAGACGGGGTGAAAGCAAGAAACGACCTGAAATATTTTGGTATTAGGGTAGATCTTCAGGGGGACGCCCGGATGATGACGACGGCGATCAATCGTGTGATGAGGAGACGAAGGGTCGCAAGGCCAAAAGGGTTAAGAGGAATGACTATTACTACCCCCCTCCTGCTTCACTCTTAGTCCGGACGAGATCACAAAATTGATGATGTGCCTTATCGGGGTCAAAGTCCCTAGCGGTTACTCAGGGCTAATAAGCAGATTCCTCGACGCGCAGAAACAAAAGTTTAGCGGGATGAAGTCTCATGACTGTTACGTGATGATGACGCAGATACTTCTGGTTGCGATCCGCGGAATAATGGACAAGCATGTCCGGGAAACCCTGTTTGGCCTCTGTAACTTCTTCGACGTGATATCTCGAAAGTCGATCACGGGGAAGCAGATCTCAAGGCTGGAGGAAGAGATTGTCGTGATACTATGCGAGCTTGAGATGTACTTTCCACCATCATTCTTTGACATATGTGTTCATCTGTTGGTCCCTATCGTGGACGATATCATCCATCTCGGGCCGTTGTTCCTGCATAACATGATGCCATTTGAAAGGATGAATGGGGTCATCAAAGGATTTGTTCGCAACAGAGCCCGTCCGGATGGAAGCATCATTCAGGGCTTTCTCACCGAAGAGTGCATCTCTTTCTGCACGAATCATATTGACGTGGAGGACCCTGTTGGTCTGCCCAGAAACAAGCACATTGGCAAGCTCGATGGAGTAGGTCACAAAAATGGACGTAGAGAAGTGCATGTGGATCGGGCTTGTCGACGCACCGACTTTAACAGGGCAAACTTAGTAGCTCTCCAACACATTGACATGGTCGATACTTGGGTGAAAAAACACAAGAGCTCGATTATGAAAAAGTACAGTGAACAAGGCAAGCGGAGGACCGAAGGAGAAATAATCAGAGAGCATAACTCCACTTTCTTGCGTTGGTTTAAAGATGTGATCGTCGCTAATCCACCGCCAAGGGATTGTGCGAAAAATAAACTATTGTACACCTTGGCACATGGCCCAGCTCCCAACCTAGTGACGTTTCAAGCATATGATATCAACGGGTTCACTTTCTACACAGAGGAGAAAGACAAAACTTCCGATTATCAAAACTCAGGGGTAATGATGGAATCCTACACCGGTGACAAAAAGTTAAGATACTACAGAAGGATCGAGGAGATATGGGAGGTTAACTACTCTGGAGAGAAGGTACCTATGTTCCACGTCAGATGGGCTAGGATGTCGACCGTCAGAAAAGAAGACCAATACTTTACAACCATGGTTATTCCCGAAGCCGGAACCTCATCAAGCGCGAATGTCACAGCGCAAAATGAGCCATGGGTATTGGCTAAGCATGTGTCCCAATGCTTCTTCATAACAGACCCCGCAAGGCCTAGCCGTGTTGTCCTGAGGAGAGGGAAAAGAAATATCATCGGAATGGATGGAGTCGTTGATGAGGACGAGTTCGACACGTTCGGCGACCCAAATATTGACGATGATCAAGAAGATGATGATGATAGTCATGCAACATACACAACAAGAAGAAGCAGAACAACGCTACCTAGGCATGGTCTTCCATTCAGAAGAAGAATTCATGATGTGGGGTTAAATTATGCAACTGCGACCAAAAAAGGCAAAAAGATCAAACACTGAGAAACTATATATATACCTGTCTGCCAATTATATGCGACGAAACTATGTATATGCATGAATCATCTGGTCTGATGTGCACTTATTATAAATTTAATGTACCTTGTTCTGTATTTCAAATGTGTGGACTTATATTATTTGAAACATAAAGGAAACAAATAGAAAACATGAAGGAAACAACGGAAAACAATAGAACACATAAAGAAAAACAATAGAAAACATAAAGAGAACAAGAGAAAACATAAAGGAAACAAGTAGAAAAATAATGGAAAACAACTAAAACCAAAATAATGAAAAGAGAAAACAAGAAGGAAATATTGGAAAAAAAAAATAAAACATGAAGGAAAACAATTGAAAACAATAGAATACATGAAGAAAACAATAGAAAACATAAAGAGAACAAGAGAAAACATAAAGGAAACAAATAGAAAACATGAAGGAAAATAATGGAAAACAACTAAAACCAAAATAATGAAAAGAGAAAACAAGAAAGAAAATATTGGAAAACAAAATAAAACATGAAGGAAAACAATAGAAAACATGAAGAAAATATTGGAAAACATATCTCCTAACCATAGAAAACAAAAATAAAACAAGAGAAAACATGAAGGAAATATTAGAAAACATAAAGGAAAACAAAAAAATTAACAATAAAAAACAAAAAGAAAACGAGAGAAAACATTAAGGAAATAATGGAAAACAAAATATAACAATAATAAAAAAATTCAATTCAAAGAAATAAAGAAAAAAAAGTAATGTTTCTCAAAGAAAAACTAATAAGAAATAATACAGTAAATAAATTCAAAGAAAAATAAAAAAATAAATATGGTAGCACTGGCGAACATAGCGGCTGGTTCGCCAGCGCTACGTAGCCAGCGGTGTGGTAGGGCCCCTCTCACAGTGGAAGCATAGCACTGGCGAACCAGCCGCTATGTTCGCCAGCGGTGTGGCACTGCCCCTCTCACTTACGCGTGGCCCCCCGCCTCCTCCCTACGTACATAGCGCTCTGGGACTTAGCCATTTTCGCAAACCGGTCGATCGACACACGCGCGTGCGCACCCCCCGGCCATCTCCTCTGTCTCCGGCGACTCCCGGCGACCACCGCGCGCAACCTACAGCCCCACCACTCCTCCACCTCCCTAGCGCCCCTCCACTCCTCCACCGGCCCTCCCCCTCTCTCTGCACGCGCCGCCCCTCCACGGCCACCTGCACGACGCGCCGCCCCTCCACGGCTGGCGGCCATCGACGCCACGCCGGCCGGCCTCCACCTCCCCTACGTCTCCCTCCTCTTCCCCTGCGGCTGCCGCACTGCCTCCTAGAGCGGCGCCGCCCCTACTGCCTGCTGCTGCCCTCTCTTCTGCCTTGCACCGCAGGTGTTCGACCATTGTTCTGCAAGAACAACAGGTACTTTTTTTCTTCTCTTTTTGGTCTATGATGATCCAGTAACTGTTCTTTCTTAGCTGTGATGTTAGTGGTAGTAGTTGAGCAGTAGTGTGTTAGCTTTTAGTGTATCTTTTTTGTTCTCTTTTTGGTCTATGATGAGAAGTAGTGTGTTAGCAGTAGTGTGTTAGCAGTAGGCTTTTAGTGTTAGCTTTTAGTGTTTACACAAACACTGCAAGTAACAGAAATGATCTAGTGTTATAAAATATATGCAGACTAATTAGGATAGCATAGCATCACGTTCTTACACTGTAATTAGGTTGATCTTAGTTTTAAACTAAATAAGATTAACACATCATTATGTGCATAGGGTATCTGTCTAGTTTAACACCAGAGTAGTTTAATTAGGTATATGTTTCTTTTTATTCACTAATGTGATGTTGTTTCAGTTTCAATTATGTGCATAGGGGGCATAGCATCAATTATTAAGTTTAACACAAGAGCATGTTGTATATCCCCCTTGCATGTTGTTTCAGTTTGAGAGCTTATTTAGGGGGGCCTTCTATTTGCATGATGTTAGTAAAGAGGAAAAAATTCAATGATATATAGCTTTGTTTGTTTATCCTTCTAGCAAAATCATATGCACCTTAATGATAATTGTTGGATGTGGTTGGTGTGATGGATGTGGTGTGGATTGATGGTGGTGATGGATATGGCGTGGTGATATGGATGGTGGTGATGGATGGTGGAGATGGTGTGTGGTCGTGTGGATATATGTGCCCACCTTCGTGTGGATGACGATGATAATATGAGGGGTGTTATCGATTATATGAGGGGTGGGATTTTATGTGCAGGTACCCCACGTGAGTCCCTATTTGCCGGAATGTTGATTAATTTCCGTTCCGGCAAATTTGGGTACTCCATTTGTGATATTTTTAGCAAAGGTCATGCCGAAATTTTCCGTGAATTTTGGCATGATCTTTGCTACAAATATCACATATTAGAGTGTCCGAGAAATTTGGACTCATATGGGGTATACATCGTCTGAATCGCAGGATATGTTGAACTACTTTCGGGTTTTCTCTCCTTAATTAGATATGGCTCACAACGACGAGGCGGGTGGTTCTGGGACCGGACGCGGGGACGACGATGCGTGGCTTTCTATGCTTAGCGCCGGAGGAGGACCCGTAGATCTACAACCGGAGCTAGAGACGCAGGGCGACTATGCGGACGACGAGATGGACGAAACCATTCGTCAGGAGATAGAGCCGCGCACCGATACATCGGGCGGAGAAGGTCAAACCGGTAGTGGCACCGGGGATACCGCCTCCGGTAGCGAGGCGTCGCGTAAGCGCAAAGAAAGGCGGCACAACATGCTCGCCACCATCCGGCAAGAGTTCACGGAAGTGGACCCCAACAGCGGTGCTCCCATCGAGCCGGAGAGTTACTCTAAGGGGTATGGAAACCAGATAGGCTGCATAGCTCAAGACTTTGGCAACGTTAATACGGGCCAGCTCAGAGATAAATAAAACAAGGCTATGGCCGCCCTGCGGATTGAGAAGCTGCACACGAGGTACAAGTTCCCGGATCCTTACGACAACCAGGACCTGAAGAAGAATCTGGTCAACTCGTTAGCACTGGGAAAGTTCACCAAGGCGTTTACGACTTGGAGATCCAGTTTGCGGGAGATGATTGTGAAGGGTAAGGGTTTCGATGAGATCCATAAGATGTGGCCCTCCATTTTCGAGGAAGACTTGGCCCAATTCAAGATCGACGAACTCAAACCGGAAGTCATGGGGAAAAGACCAGCGAAAAAAGTATATTGGCCCTCATAATCTCGGAAGCCGGTGTTACCTTGGGAAGCAGAAAGTCTGGGCTAAGGAGGATGCGAAGAGAGAAGGGCCGAACCCGTTTGACAAGATCACCGACCCGCAGGTGAGAAATTTTGTCAGGGCCCATTATAGGGAAGATCCCAAAAAGCCCGACGATCTTGTGTTGAACGAGAAGGTCAAAATGCTCGAGAATAAATATCTCGAGGAAGAAGAAAAAGAACGTCTATCTCACTCTGACGGGGGGTCCTCGGCAACGATGAACAAGGACCCGTATGGCACCCCTTTTATTAGGGCGCTTAACGCGATGAAGGGAGTGCCCCTTGACAAGAAGCCGCATCATGGCCATGTGCATGGCCTCGGAAAGGGTCATCGGCATGCGCACTACTACCCGGACACCAAGGAGAAGAGAAAGGAGCGGAACAAGGCCCCGGAGAAGATGATCGATGATCTTGGGAACGAGAGGCTCAACGCGCTCCTCCCTACCATCTGTGCGTCTGTCGCTCAGTCCTTAGCGCCATGGATGACAGGTGGAGGACAAGGGCCGCTGCCCGAGATCAACATAGCCCAAATGGTGCCGCTTGCTGCGCAGAACGTGGCCCCCGTCGTGGCGCCTGATGCGCAGAACGTGGCCCCTGTTGTGGAGCCTGCTGCGCAGAACGAGGCGGCCCCCAACCCTGAGCCGCAAGGTCGCAAAGATCCGTCGCCTCCCCGCCACGTCTCTTCAACGTCGCCGCCGACACTTAGCTGTCCATCGCCCTTGTCCGATCTCAATGCCCTTATATACGGTAATTCAGCGTCCACTACTTAATTATATATTATGACTTGATTCGTGACGGCCTCAGTCTCTAACGACGATCGCGCGACGTTTCGCAGGCCGACGAGACGGGGTACACATTGCTCCTTCGTGTGAACGGCGAGTTAAAGGACGTGGCCAAAGGAAAAATCATAACACCTCTCAACCGCGTATCCCACGGCGTTCGTATGCCCGACGACGTGTTCAGAGTGACATTAAGTCGGGTGCTCCCTGGTTGCGGCGCTCTCGATCCTCCGAACCAACCCCCCGCAGCCGACAACGAGTTGAACCTGGAGCAGTTCTTGGTTTGGCCATTGACATGGCCAAAATCACTAATTCGTTTGGAAAGTACTCCTGTCAACACTCCAACACCGGTCCAGGGGTCGGGGCACCCAAGCCAACACGAGGATTTCTCACCTGGAAAGTCCGTGCAACACGACGGCGACGATGCTGAAGATGGGAACCCCAATGACTACCTCGTCGACGATCCTTACGAGGGGGCAGGCCTGGATGATCTTGATAAACTTCTCTTACCAGCGGAGGAAGCGGATAAATATCGATGCACAAAGCGTCTTTTCTCTTCTCAAGAACCGGCAGCCCCCGAGCAAGAAGTCATCAGCCAGGACGCCCTCAAAGAGGCGGTAGCAGATGTATTTCAGAATCAGCGTAAGAAGACGGCACGGAAAAAACTAATAAGAATTCTGCCGTTGCATCGATGAGCCAACCGGTGGAGGGGACCAAGTCTAACCCGCAGGCAGAACGGGTATAGGATAGGATACCCATACACGACTGGCATCAGATCCATGAGTTGGACAAACCGATGCTTCCGCCGAGGTTGGCCTCCTTGCTGACAGGTGATATGCTTAGCGTCCATGACGGTGTTCAATTTATGGAGACGATGCTTCTTAAAGAGAAAAATCCAACGCTGCCGGTTTTGATCGCAAAGGTGCCATCTACGGTGGGATTTGTCACTGAAGGCAACGCACGCAAGATCATCGTGAGATTCGACGACATTTTTTGGATGTTCCACATGAAATCCCTCCACTCATCAATCGTCCGTCTATTTACGCTCAGTTTGGCGCATCAATTATCCATGGAGAATACCAAAAGCATCGGGCTAGCAGACCCCTACTACATGCACGACATGTATTTGAACAACCCCAAGGGTAGGGAAAAGCGGCAAAGTACCTCGAACAAGTGTTGCTCAATAATCACATGCACAAGAGGATCACCATACTGCCTTACTTTCCCGAGTAAGTTATATTTCCCATATTTACATAAGTTTGCGCATATACAATTGATAGTGGTTACAACTTTTGAGGATTATATATATGGACTCCTGTTTTGCGTTGAAACAAATATGACACCCTCATCATGCTCTACCCGAGAGACGTGCACGCCGTATATCTCGACTACGGGAGTAGGCTGAAGGATAAGAACTACTCTGTCATCAAGTCTGTTCTCAATCATGCTATGGATGGCTACATCAGGGGGAAGGATTCTGCGACAGAAAAAAACAAAGTCAAGGCAAATATGTGTTCAGACACAGACCAAAGTTCCCCTGCCCCAAGCAGGCGCGAGGCGGCTAAATGGAGGCATGGTACCTCATCCAACACATGATGGAGATCGTTGAGGAGCAACAGATTCTGCAATTCATGTCTGCTGTGGACAAATGGTCTCGCAGCATCATCGAATGGTCTGATGCTGAATTCAGACAAAACTTTGGTCGCATCCAGCGCAAACTCTGCTCCATCATCTATAGGGATGTAGTAACTAAAGACTCGGTCTTCCACTGGAACTCCCCACCATCTAACGATGAGTTGCGACAATGTATGCTAGAGCAGGCTGACGAGAGACCATTCAACTCGTTAGAAGGTGTTCTTCCGTTCCCTCCGGTGAAGAAACAGAAGATCACTACAACAACGAGGAAGAAATGATCGACGATATGTATTCGGTTCGGTACGAATTGCTCCTAATAAGTACTTGTGATTTCCTTTGCCGGTCTAATGCTTTTATCTTGGTCTACAGAGAGATGAAGAAGTGGACGGCGCGCTGGCCCTAGCGAAAGATCGCAAGCGGAGGCGGAAGCTAAAGCGGAGGCGGACCGCATATATATATGTCTTGTTTGCGATTGATCTCTATATCACGTGTTGTATGGATCGATGTCAACTTTTGTAATCGTTAAACTAATTAGATGGCTATATTTTTGGTTCGAAATCTTCCGACATAAACGTGTTATTGAGATCGATGTGTATTAATATTTATGAGAAGGATGTTATTTCATTATCGATGTGTTAATTTCGTTATCGATGAATCTCGGTTTGTGTATTGCATATATACATACATGCATATGTATCTAAGAGTGATTTATATGTGTGAACTTTATAAATTAAATGTATTTGCACTTGTATAGTATAATACCAGGAATATACAAACTGTTATACGAAAATAACAAAAAAAATACAAACCTGGGACTTACCGCTGGCGAACAAATGAGCTACCGCTGGCGAACCATACCGCTGGCGAACGCGCGCTGTACCGCTGGCAAACCATAGCGCTGGCAAACAAGGTGGTGTTCGCCAGCGGTAACATATGCTACCGCTGGCGAAGCGCTGTTCGCCAGCGGTAACCCGCTACCACTAGCGAGTTAGCGCTGGCGAACAGCCCTTCGCCAGCGGTAGCCCAGTTTGGTTCGTCACTGGTAGGCTTTTCCCTACTAGTGACATAAGCCAAATGATATCTTCAGATAGCAGCTCAATCTTCTTCAGTCAACAGATCATTCTCCTCCGGCAGATCCGTTGCCATTGTGCCCACCGAAACAGTGGCCACCGTCCCTCACCTGAGGAGGGCCACTGCCATCCACACACCCACCAAAGAATGGGAACTGGTGCGTGCGTGTGGTATCGACCTCGTCATCGTCCCACAGTGGAGTGTCCGAGACGACTGGGAAATGGTCCACGACCTCCGAGACATGGATGAGGACAGTGTGTTCCAATGTCCTCATCGAGGTCGGGGTGCGCACTGTGGCCGGCAAGTACAACTCTGGAACCTCCACAATGTAGGTCTTAGGGGCTGCGCTCGGCTGCTTCATCCAGGCCTCCACCGATAGGAACCAGCTGTCCACCGGGACATGCATCTGCACCAGATCACCGCCAAGATGGTTGACGAACTGCTCCACCGCAACGGGCTCCCATGCCTCCCGCAGGAACCGCTCGAAGGTGAGCTTCGTCATATACGGTAGCTCAGATCGCTCGGCACCGCTGCCACGACACCAGCGAATAAATCTGAGCGGCGCTCCACCGGCGACGACGCGCTGGGACAGATGTAACACGGCTGTGGAGTCCTCCTCGGAACGGAATCGAATGAGAAAGCCCACCGGCGGCGCGCTAACATCCACCTTCACCTGCCTACGGGTGACTGCGCATTGCGCGACCAGCGCAGCCAGGACTTCCTCAGGCAACAAAGGAGGGCGACGCCCTCCCACGGTTACCTCGAGCGCGCGACCGTGCCACTTCTCCTCGAGCTTCTCCATTGCACGCGAGCGGGCGAGCACGCAACGGCCTTGAGTCGGCAGTAGTGCGGGATCCCCAGTCCGGAACACCTCCTCCGGGAACATGCAGCGGGCAGCCATCAACGAAGGAGACAGTGAATAGCCGCCCGCGATCTATAGATTCGGTGGGGGAAGAGTGGGGAATTTGGGGTTCGATCCTGTTTCAGTCTGCGAGCTGGGCAAATGAGCAAATGGGGAATTTGGGGTTCGATCCTGTTTCAGTCTGCGAGCTAGGCAGATGAGAAAATGGGGAATTTGGGGTTCAATCCCGTTTTAGTCTCAATTTGACCCTTTTTCAACACAAAATCTGCACTAGGGGCTCCAATTCTTGTTATAACATGTGCTAGATTTTGGTTTTCTATGTATGTACGGCATGCCCCAACAGAATGAGGAAATAAATCCATTGTTCTACCCCCTTTCCAATGCCAGTTGAAGGGGTAAACGGAAAAGTTTCGGTCAACAAGAATTGGAGCCAAGAGTTTCGTTGAAGAGGGGGCTCCGGAGTAGGAATCCTTCCTAAACCTATATGGAGTAAAATCGTGTCCATACAAGTGTGCTAGGAGGTGAAGAGAGCCAAGATCCAAACCCGAGGTGTGACCGGTTTCACCCGCATCGCTTGCTATATATGCACGAAGGATCTATACGTACACCTCAACCCCCTCCCCCTTCGGACGATCCCGAGGGAATACTATAACAACTCCGGACCGTCTGAATCCCACCCAAAATAAGGGTTTGCCATACCATGTGTGTTAGGGTGTGGCATCAGCCTTGGATGCCCAAGATTCCCTCACTCTTTGTGTTAGGGCTCATCGGCGTCGGATTCTCTCTAATGGGTTCCAGGACTACTCAGAGTCCGAAACTCCCGGTTCTGAAGGAACGTGGGGAATGTCACCAATAGGTGGGACCTAACATTGTCTTGGGTGTTCCTTGGTCCTAATCGAACACAACCGAGCAATTAGTTCCACTTTCCTACCACCTTTCCGGCTCATAGAGGGTCCAAAACGACAGTTCCGTCCTTTTCTCCAGCGGGCCTAGGGTTTCTCCAGAGAGAGGCTCCGGAGCGTGTGAATCCCACACAAACCTGGGGTATGCCATATAATGTGTGTTAGAGTGTGGCATGGGTCTTGGATGCCCAATATTACCTCACTCTCTGTGTTATGGCTTTACCGGCGTCGGATTATCTCTCGCGGGTTCCAAGGCTACTTAGAGCCCAAAACTCCTGGATCTGACGGAACTGGGGAATCTTGCCAACTGTTGGGACCCATCGTTGTCTTGGGTGTTCCTTGGTCCTAACCTAACACAAACAACCAATTAGTTCCACTTTGCTACCCCTTTCCGGCTCACGTAGAGGGGCCAGATCGGCAGTTCCGTCCTTTTCTCCGACGGGCCTAGGGTTTCTCCGGAGAGGAGCTCCAGAGCGTCTTAATCCCACCCAAGCCTAGGGTATCACGTAACATGTTTTTTAGAGTGTGTGGCATGGGTCTTGGAACCCCAAGATTCCCTCACTCTTTGTGTTAGGGATTCCCCGGCGTCAGATTCTCTCTAGTTGTTGCAGGACTACTCACGGACCAAAACTCCCGGATCTGACAGAGAACGGGGGGGGGGGATCTTGCCAAGAGGTGGGCCCTACCATTGTCTTGGGTGTTCCTTGGTCCTAAAAAACAAAACCAAGAAATTAGTTACACTTTGCTACCCCCTTCCGGCTCACGTAGAGGGTCCAGAATGGCAGTTCCGTCCTTTTTTTTACGGGCGAAGGGTTTTTCCGGAGAGGAGCTCCAGACCGTCTTAATCCCACCCAAACCTATGGTATGCCATACCATGTGTGTTAGAGTGTGGCATGGGTCCTGGATGCCCAATATTCCCTCACTCTTTCTGTTATGGCTTCACCGGCGTCGGATTCTCTCTCGTGGGTTCAAGGACTACTCACAGCCCGAAACTCCCGGATCCGACGGAACAGAGGGAATCTTGCCAATAGGTGGGCCCTACCATTGTCTTGGTTATTCCTTGGGCCTAACCTAAAACAACCGAGTAGTTAGTTCCACTTTGCTACCCCCTTCCGGCTCACGTAGAGGGTCCAGAACAGCAGTTCCGTCCTTTTTTCTCCAACGGGCCTAGGGTTTCTCCGGAGAGGAGCTTCGGAGCGTCTGAATCCCACCCAAGCCTAGGGTATGCCATACCATGTGTCTTATAGTGTGGCATGTGTCTTCGATGACCAATATTTTGCCTCAATCTTTGTGTTATGGCTTCAACGGCGTCGGATTCTCTCTCGCGGGTTCCAGGGCTATATATACTCACAGCCCGAAACTCCTGGATCTGACGGAACAGGGGGAATATTTCCAAGAGGTGGGCCCTACATTGTATTGGGTGTTCCTTGGGCCTAAACTAACACAGTCAAGCAATTAGTTCCACTTTGCTACCCCCTTCCGGCTTACCTAGAGGGGCCAGATCAGCAATTTCGTCATTTTCTCCAACGGGCCTAGGGTTTCTCCGAAGAGGAGCTCCGGTGCGTCTTAATCCCACCCAAGCCTAGGGTATCACATAAAATGTTTGTTGGAGCGTGGCTTGGGTCTTGGATGCCCAAGATTCCCTCACTCTTTGTGTTAGGGCTTCACCGGCGTCGAATTCTCTCTCGCCGGTTCCAGGGCTACTCAGAGCACGAAACTCCCGGATCTGACGGAACGGGGGGAATCTTGCCAAGAGGTGGGCCCTACCATAGTCTTGGGTGTTCCTTGGGCCTAACCTAACAGAAACAAACAATTAGTTCCGCTTTGCTACCCCCTTCCGGCTCACGTAGAGAGGGGTCAGATCGGTAGTTTTGTCCTTTTTCTCCAGGGGGTTCGGGTTTCTCCGGAGAGGAGCTCCAGTGCGTCTTAATCCCACCCAGGCCTAGGGTATCACATACCATGTGTCTTATAGTGTGGCATCTGTCTTCGATGACCAAGATTGCCTCAATCTTTGTTTTATGGCTTCACTGGCGTCGGATTCTCTCTCGCGGGTTCCAGGGCTATATATTCTCAGAGCCCGAAACTCCCGGATCGGACGGAACGGGGGGAGGGGGGAATATTGCCAAGATGTGGGACCTACCATAGTCTTGGGTGTTCCCTTGGGACTAAACTAACATAACCAAGCAACTAGTTCCACTTTGCTACCCCCTTCCGGCTCATATAGAGGGGCCAGATCGGTAGTTCCGTCCTTTTCTCCAGGGAGCTAGGGTTTCTCCGGAGAGGAGCTCTAGAGCGTCTTAATCCCACCCAAGCCTAGGTTATAACATAAAATGTTTTTTAGAGGGTGGAATGTGTCTTGGATGCACAATATTCCCTCTCTCTCTTTTTGTTAGGGCTTCACCGGCGTGAGATTCTCTCTAGTTGTTGCATGAACGAAACTCCCGGATCCGACGGAACGGGGGGTCTTGCGAAGAGGTGGGACCTACCATTTTCTTTGTTGTTCCTTGGGCCTAAACCAACACAACCAAGCAAGTAGTTCCACTTTGCTACCCCCTTTCGGCTCACGTAGAGTTTCCATAACGGCAGTTCCGTCCTCTTTTCCAGCGGGCCTAGGGTTTCTCCGGAGAGGAGCTCCAGAGCGTATGAATCCCACCCAAGCCTAGGGTATTCCGTACCATGTGTGTTAGAGTGTGGCATGGGTCCTGGATGTCCAATATTCCCTCACTCCCTTTGTTATGGCTTCACCGGCGTCAGATTCACTCTTGTGGGTTCGAGGACTACAAATAGCCCGAAACTCCCGGATCTGACGGAACAGAGGGAATCTTTCCAATAGGTGGGACCTACCATTGTCTTGGTTGTTACTTGGGCCTAACCTAACGCAACCGAGCAATTAGTTCCACTTTGCTGCCCCCTTCCGGCTCACGTACATAGAGGGTCCAGAACAATGGTTCTGTCCTTTTTTCTCCAACGAGCCTAGGCTTTCTCCGGAGAGGAGCTCTGGAGCGTATGAATCCCAACCAACCATAGGGTATGCCATACCATGTGTGTTAGAGTCTGGCATGGGTCTTGGATTCCCATTATTCCCTCACTCTCTGTGTTATGGCTTCACCGGCGTCGATTTTTCTCTCGTGGGTTCCAGGAGTACTCATAACCTTAAACTCCCGGATCTGACAGAGAGCGGGGGGAATCTTTCCAAGACGTAGGCCCTACCACTGTCTTGGGTTACTTGGGCCTAACCTAACACAACCAAGCAATTAGTTCCACTTTGCTACCCCCTTTCCGGCTCACGTAGAGGGTCCAGAACAGCAGTTTCGTCCTTTTTTCTCCAACGGGCCTAGGGTTTCTCCGGAGAGGAGCTCTAGAGTGTATTAATCCCACCCAAGCTTAGGGTATGTCATACCATGTGTGTTAGAGTGTGACATGGGTCTTGGATTCCCAATATTGCCTCAATCTCTGTGTTATGGCTTCACCGGCGTCCGATTCTCTCTCATGGGTTCGAGGACTACAAACAGCCCGAAACTCCCGGATCTGACGGAACGGAGGGAATGTTTCCAATAGGTGGGCCCTACCATTGTCTTGGTTGTTACTTGGGCCTAACCTAACACAACCGAGAAATTAGTTCCACTTTTCTACACCCTTCCGGCTCACGTAGAGTCCAGAACAACAATTCCGTGTTTTTTTCTCCAACGGGCCTAGGGTTTCTCCGGAGAGGAGCTCTAGAGTGTCTGAATCCCACCCAAGCCTAGGGTATGCCATAACATGTGTGTTAGAGTGTGGCATGGGTCTTGGATGCCCAATATTCCCTCACTCTCTATGTTATGGCTTCACCGACGTTAGATTCTCTCTCGTGGGTTCCAGGACTACTCATAGCCCGGATCTGACGGAGAACCGGGGGGGGGGATATTTCCAATAGGTGGTCCCTACCATTTTCTTGGGTGTTCCTTGGGCATAACATAACACAACCAAGCAATTAGTTCCACTTTTCTACCCCCTTCAAGCTCACGTAAAGGGTCCATAACAGCAGTTCCGTCCTTTTTTCTCCAACGGGCCTAGGGTTTCTCCGGAGAGGAGCTCTAGAGCGTCTTATTCTCACCCAAGCCTAGGGTCTTTGATTCCCAAGATTTCCTCAATCTCCGTGTTATGGCTTCACCGGCGTCAGATTCTCTCTTGCGGGTTCCAGGATATACTCAGAGTCCGAAACTCCCGGATGTGACTGGACCGGGGGGAATATTTCCAAGACGTGGTCCCTACCATTGTCTTTGGTGTTCTTTGGTCCTAACCTAACACAACCAAGCAATTAGTTCCACTTTGCTACCCCTTTACGTCCTACGTAGAGGGGCCAGGACGATTGATAGTTCCGTCCTTTTCTTTAGCGGGCCAAGGGTATCTCCGGAGAGGAGCTTCAGAGCGTCTGAATCCCACCCAAGCCTACGGTGTGCCATACCATGCATGTGTCTTATAGTGTGGAGTGTGTCTTCGATGACCACGGTTCCCTCAATCTTTGTGTTATGCCTTCGTCACCGGCGTCGGATTCTCTCTCGCGGGTTCGAGGGCTACTTAGAGCCCGAAACTCCTGGATCTGACCGAACGGGGGGAATCTTGACAAGAGGTGGGACCTACATTTTATTGGGTGTTCCTTTGGCCTAACCTAACACAGTCAAGCAATTAGTTCCACTTCGCTACCCCCTTCTGGCTCACGTAGAGGGGCCAGATCAGCAGTTCCGTCCTTTTCTCCTACGGGCCTAGGGTATCTCCGGAGTGGAGCTCTAGAGCGTCTTAATCCCACCCAAGCCTAGGGTACCACATAAAATGTTCGTTATAGTGTGGAATGGGTCTTGGATGCACAATATGCCCTCACTCTTTGTGCTAGGGCTTCACCGGCGTGAGATTCGATCTCTCTAGTTGTTGCATGACTACTTAGGGACCAAAACTCCCGGATCTGACGGAACGGGGGGATCTTGCCAAGAGGTGAGCCCTACCATTTTCTTGGTTGTTCCTTGGTACTAAAAAAACACAACCAAGCAATTAGTTCCACTTTTCTACCCCCTTCCGGCTCACGTAGAGGGTCCAGAACGGCAGTTCTGTCCTTTTTTCCAGCGGGCCTAGGGTTTCTCCGGAGAGGAGCTCTGGAGCGTCTGAATGCCACCCAAGCCTAGGGTATGCCATACCATGTGTGTTAGAGTGTGGCATGCATGGGTCCTGGATGCCCAATATTTCCTCACTCGTTGTGTTAGGGCTTCACCGGCGTGAGATTCTCCGGAGAGGAGCTCCGGAGCGTATTAATCCCACCCAAGCCTAGGGTATCACATAACATGTTTTTAGAGTGTGGAATTTGTCTTGTATGAAAAAGATTCCCTCACTCTTTGTGTTAGGGTTTCACCGGCGTCAGATTATCTCTAGTTGTTGCAGGACTACTCAGGGACCGAAACTCCCGGATCTGACGGAACGGGGGGGATCTTGCAAAGAGGCGGCCCCTACCATTGTCTTGGTTGTTCCTTGGGACTAAACCAACACAACCAAGCAATTTGTTACACCTTGCTACCCAATTTCGGCTCACGTAGAGGGTCCAGAACGACAGTTCCGTCCTTTTTTCCAGCGGGCTTAGGGTTTCTCCGGAGAGGAGCTCCGGAGAGTCTGAATCCCACCCAAGCCTAGCGTATGCCATACCATGTGTGTTAGAGTGTGGCATGGGTCTTGGATTCCCAATATTCCCTCACTCTCTGTGTTATGGCTGCACCGGCGTCGGATTCTCTCTCGTGGGTTCCAGGACTACTCATATAGCCCGAAACTCCCGGATCTGACAGAGAACGGGGGAATATTGCCTAGAGGTGGGCCCTACCATTGTATTGGGTGTTCCTTGGGCCTAACCTAACACAACCAAGCAATTAGTTCCACTTTTCTACCCCCTTCCGACTCACGTAGAGGGGCGAGAACGATAGTTCCGTTTTTTTCCCTAGCGGGGATACGGTTTGCCATATCATGTGTGGTATATTGTGGCATGTGCCTTGGATGCCTAAGATCCCCTCACTCTTTGTTTTAGGGCTTCACCGATGTCAGATTCTCTCTAATGGGTTCGAGGACTACTGAGAGCCCGAAACTCTCGGATCTGAAGGAACAGGGGGAATGTTGCCAAGAGGTAGGACCTACATTGTCTTGGGTGTTCCTTGGGCCTAACCTAACACAACCAAGCAATTAGTTCCACTTTGCTACCCCCTTCTGGCTCACGTAGAGGGTCTAGATCGACAGTTTCGTCCTTTTCTCCAACGGGCCTAGGGTTTCTCCAGAGAGGATCTACAGAGCGTCTTAATCCCACCCAAGCCTAGGGTATCACAAAACATGTCTGTTAGAATGTGGCATGGGTCTTGGATGCCCAAGATTCCCTCACTCTTTGTGTTAGGGCTTCACCGGCGTCAGATTCTCGATCTCTCGCGGGTTCTAGGGGCTACTACTCATAGCCCGAAACTTCTGGATCTGACAGAACGGGGGGAATCTTGCCAAGAGGTGGGCCCTACCATTGTCTTGGGTGTTCTTTGGGCCTAATTAACCTAACAGAACCAAACAATTAGTTCCTCTTTGCTACCCCCATCCGGCTCACGTAGAGGGGCTAAATCGGCAATTTTGTCCTTTTCTCCAACGGGCCTAGGGTTTCTCCGGAGAGGAGCCCCGGAGCGTGTTAATCCCACCCAAGACTATGGTATCACATAACATGTTTGTTAGAGTGTGGAATGGGTCTTGGATGCACAAGATTCCCTCACTCTTTGTGTTAGGGCTTCACCGGCGTCAGATTCTCTCTCTCGGGTTCTAGGACTACTCAGAGCCCAAAACTCCTGGATCCGATGGAACGGGGGGAATCTTGCCAAGAGGTGGGCCCTACCATTTTCTTGGGTATTCCTTGGGCCTAACCTAACACAACCAAGCAATCAGTTCCACTTTGCTATTCATCTTTTTCTCCAGCGGGCCTATTGTTTTTCCGGAGAGGGGTTCCAAAGCGTCTGAATCCCACCCAAACCAAGGGTTTGGCATACCATGTGTGTTAGAGTGTGGCATGGGCCTTAGATTCCCAAGTTTCGCTCACTCTTTGTGTTAGGGATTCACCGGCGTCAGATTCTCTCTCGCAGGTTCGAGGACTACTTAGAGCTTGAAACTCCCCCTTCGGACGAACCCGGGGGAATACTATGAGAACATGTTGTAGATATTAGTTTTCCATCTACCCATAGCCTACCATAATACGACCAAACAAAATATTCCATTAGGACACCCCCTTCTGACGCCGGTGGAAAGGGTAGACGAACAAGTTGACTTTTCGGTCAACATGCCAGAGTTTCGCTGAAGCGGGGGCTCCAGAGCATAGGAATCCCTACAAAACCTAGATGGGGTCCAATCATGTCTATACAAGTGTGTTTTTAGGCGGAGAGAGATCTAAGATCCTAATAAGAGGTGTGACCGGTTTCACCGAGATCACTTGTACAAAGGAAGGGTTCTTCCACTACATCTCGAAACTCCCCCTTCAGACGAACCTGAGCGAATGTCTTATCAGAACTAGTGTTAGATATTAGTTCTCCATGTACCTATGGCCTACCCTAACACAACCAAACAAAATATCCCATTGGGACACCCCCCCTTCCGACGCCGGTGGAAGGGGTAGACGAAAAAGTTGACTTTGAGCATGAGAAGCCTACAACAGGCAAACTAAATATACAATTGGGACACCCCCTTCGGAGCTGAAATTTAGGTATTTTCAATCAAACTTGAGTCAAAATAAAGATAATACCTCGGACCCGCAGTTCGGGCAGGTTCCCGGCTGTGCAAGTGCCCAGCTGCAAATGGGACAGTTACATGGGAGGAAGAAGGTGTTTGCTGGCGGGGCGGCATGTTCCGGCGGTGCCAAGGGGCGCCACTCTGTCTCGGGCGAGTCCTCTTCCTCCTCCTCGTCGGAACACTCCGTGTTGCTGGAATGCACGCTGTTGTCGATGATGTAGGAGTGGAGCCGCCCTAAGTACTCCAGCTCCACTTGCCCGTCCTAGTACAACGAAGACATGGTGTCCTGGGGGTCATGATGCCTCGTCTGCCACGGCATGTTATCGTAGCACTGGTTGATGTAGTCAACCCGTGCCTGGCCGGAGAGACGCGGCGCCACCGGGACGAAGATGGTGTTGGTCGTCCAACCTTCCGGGAGGAGTAAAGCAGCCGACACGGGAGTGTTCGTGCGGATAAGTGCGCGTGCGTCGTCCTCCGTCAGCAGATTATCGTCAGATGGAGACGCGTGGGCACCCGCAGCTCGTTGTCCGGCCGCGTCGTGTCGGCGTTGGTGCATAGTTCAGGCCGAGAGAAGCTAATGGATGAGTGGACTTTAGGAGTGGGGAGAGAAGCTAATGGAGGAGTGGACTTTAGGAGTGCAGGAGGAGAGATGCTCGGCCCCTTAAAATTTCATGTCTCAGTGCATGGAAAATACGGGACGTCGCCACAGTTCTGTCTACATGCGTGCTAAGCCTGCTTTGGGGCTAGCTAGATGTTGCACGCTATGCCTGAAAACTTTGGGCGAGCTAGCTGCATGCCGCGCAAGTCGTGCACTCGTTGCCTCCGTGTGTTGCGTGTTGTGCCTGCGTGACCCGTCGCATCTTGATCTTACTGCGTTCCTGCGCGCGTGCCCGGCCATGTGCATGCATGCCCATGCCTCGCTTCTGCTGTTGCACACACAAATGGCTAGCTGTGGACTGTTGGGTCGAAGTCGGTGCCGGCCGTTAGTGTGTGCTCGTTGTCATCGCTGCCCCTGGACAGTAAATTTAATGGTAAAGGTCGGCCTCAGCACCAATTAATGTTGTTTGGTGATCCGCCGGCCGGCCTCTCCCCGCCGCTATATTACCCGATCGGTGCATTGGAGGGCCTCTACAAAACGCACCCCCTTCATCAACACGTCTCGAATAGATAGCTCGTGCAAATCATAAGAGTTAGGTCAGCTTTGCGCTCTCTGCGCGTCATGACCTGGACGACCATCGAGCTGATCGGGGAGGAACCGCTCGAGGACGCACACCAAGTGGAGTATGTCCGCCCCGACGGCTATGACCTCTCCGACGTGGTGCAGTTATTCACCGTTGGTGGAAATATCTCTGCTTGGAGCGCCGCGCACATCGTTCTTGGCGCAAAGTACGTCGATCGGCGGATGTTCATCATCGACCACGGTAAGGATGGCGGCGAGGTCTACGCCAGGCTTTGGGAGCATGGCTCGGGAGCAAATCTGCACGGCGGCCTCTACTGGCTGAACGACACCCTGGTGTGTTGCGTCCAGGTCAACCCTTTGCTCCTCTGGAACGAGTCCGTCCCACTGGTGCGTCCGGTTGTTTGTGTCCTTCATCGCGGCAACTAGTGTGCTTATAGAGCATATGTGTAACCTGCTACGTCATCGACTCGTTGTGTTTTACTTGTCGACACGTCTGTGTGTGCTGTGATTGTGTTTTGCTACTCTATAATTAAGTTAATAGTATGTGTTGTGTTGCAAGTACTCAGTTATCTGTAGTTCTTTAGTTACTATTGGTTTCACATAGAAGCGTTCTGCATATTCTAACGCGTTTTATGCTCGACGACCTCAACACCAAAATTATTTCATAATACTTCTTATTTCCTCACAAGGTCCTTTAAGTAAATTATTGCATAAATGGTCAATTTGTTTAAGCCATCCATCAGGCCCCTTTAGTAAATTATTGCATAAATGGTCAATTTGTTTAATCCACCCATCAGCATCCGACGGCTAGCATAGTTTCCCGCACTTCCGCCAAAATTTCGTGTCCCTCCGAAAATTTGGCGCCAGGACAGACCACCCTAAAACTTTCGCGCAAGAATATTACTTCTCAGCCCTCACGCGCACAACGGTCAAACTTTATCGCGGAGGGCATTTCTGTAATCATTTTGAAACTCTCCCTTATCTCCTCGGCCCTCTCCCAAAGAATCGACTACTCTCCCTTCTCCTCTCCCCGTCCTCCCAGACCAGATCCCACCCCTCTTACACATCACCGTATAGCTCACTTGCTAGATCTCCGACGTTGACGTCGAGATCCCCCACCCTGCCCAGGTGACCGTCCAGGACCACCACCTCGCCGTCGTGCTCACCGGTCTGCCACATCGTCACCAACCTCGCCGTCGTGTGCTCCCTGGTGTGCCACCTCGCCGTCGTGCTCACAGGTCGGCCACATCGTCACCAACCTCGCCTTCGTGTTCTCGCTGGTGTGCCACCTCTCCATTAACCTCGCTGTACGTCCAGATCTGCCACCTCGTCTCCAACCTCGCCTTCGTGTGCTCGCTGGTGTGCCACCTCGCCATACGTCCAGATCTGCCACCTCGTCTCCAACCTCGCCGCAACTTCACTGTCAATGTCTGCAACCACGCCGAGACGGGTAAAGGTTGAAGGCGAGAAACACAGTAAGATTGATGGTTCTTCATATGTTCAATGCAATTAATCTTTCTGAATTAGTTGTATGTTTAATTGTATGCTTGCTTCTTCTTATGTTCGATGCAATTAATCTCTCTAAATTGTTTAATCGATGCTTCTTAATTATCCTGCTAATGTTTGATGTAATAAATCTCTCTAAACTGTTTCTCTGTTTAGTTGTATGATTGATGGTTCCTTATATCTGTCTTTGTTATTGGCTTTGCATTTATAACTTTGTATAGTGGTAAACAGAGGCTTGTCCATGTGTTAATTCTGACAAATATGTAGCAGAAATGGGTGTGTTGCCCTCTTGATGCTCCTTTTTTTAATTATTTGCTTTCGTAGTAGAAAAGACTGCATGGTTTCTTTTAATGGAAATCGTTAGGGGGGCCTTCTTGCTAATCTTGCATAAAAATAAAAATAGAAGTATCCAGCTTTGTTTTCCTACGGTAAAAGTTTGCTTATTTCCGGCCTGTATACTATTAGGTTTAAGCTCACTTTGCTTATGATCCTATCAGTCCTAGTTACGAATCTACGATCATAATTTATATTACTTACACTGGACTGTTCTTACAGGATGAGTACCTTAATTTTTGATGATGTATTAGGTTCTTACCAAGTGTTTATATTTGGAGCTTACTTTGAGTTATTTATTCATGTTAGGATCACCACTACACCCCATGGAAGAAGAGCGTGCTAGAACTATCATGGCAAACAATGCAAGGATGCATCAACTGGGTGTAAAGTCTTTAGCAAGTATTCTTTCATGTCCTACTGTATTCACACCCAAAAAGATCAAGAAGACTCTGGATCTGAGTACACTACTGAGGATGATGTTGAAAAGGAATCAGATTCCAGTGAAGGAGACTGGTCATGTCAATCCCTATCCAGTGAGGACAATGAGTTGCAGGTTATTCCCTAATTCAGCAGCTCAACATTCTTCCATGATATCACAACAACTAGGGTGTAATGCTTAAAACTCTTTAAGTAATAAAAACTCCCTTTAGTTAAAACAACAACAACAACTAGGACACATCTTACTTATCTTGTGTTGAACAGTTTGATTACTGTCGTGTCATATATTTTGTGCTAGTTCATCTATTCCATACCATAAGACATTTTGGCAAGCTAATTAAGGTTGTGGTTGTCATTTTAACATGGTTTCCATCTATGCTCCTGACATGCTTGACATCTGCTAGGTCATTTATCATTACAGACACGCTTGTTTGATTGTCATCTGCTATTTTTCAAATATTTTTTGTACATTGCTGGCCATCTGTTAGTTTCATCTATTTTTTGTACATTGCTGGTCACCTGCTAGTTTCATCTGTTTTCTCTACATACTTACATCTATTTCATTTGCATGCTTGATAGGCAAGCAAGAAAAGGATGATGTCGAAACCAGCTTCACAGGATGAGTATGATACTTTAGGTGTCATGCTGGATCGTGGAAAGCATACTTTGTCGAAGAAATCTCGTGTGGAAACAAGTA
The DNA here is from genome assembly GCA_028641055.1 of Alopecurus myosuroides. Taxonomy (NCBI): domain Eukaryota; kingdom Viridiplantae; phylum Streptophyta; class Magnoliopsida; order Poales; family Poaceae; genus Alopecurus; species Alopecurus myosuroides. Next base: position 39,906,705 of record CM054062.1, read on the forward strand.
TTTCAAAGTCTTAACACCAAGTGCAAACTGATGTTGAGAGAGGGAGGCATACCAATATGCGCAGCATAATTGCTGATCTGAGGGCGGCGAATGCAGACTCTGAGCAAATGAGGCTCCGGTTTGCATTTGAAATGGAAGAAACGCGGAAGGAACAACATGGCTAAAAACGTGCCAACAAGAAGGAGTTGCCCTGCTTGAGCAGTTAGCTCAGCGCATATGTGATAATTGAAACTATGGTCGTATTGCTGAAAGCTGAATTTCTGCATGTTGTAAATCACTAGTGTTGCAATTTCTGTATTTGATGCCTGCTATGTGGTTTTCTTTTCTGCATATGGAACATGGAAAGGTCAATTCGAACGATGATTTAAGCACCCATCTCGCACGAAAAAAAACGTCGTAGTATCGTAACGTAAAAACAAACCCGGATTAGGTGCCGTATGCCATGCCCACGTGTCGTTTTACGGTTGGACAGTTCCACAACAACAAAAAAAACATCGTGAAAAAGGTGCCACGTGTCACCGTATGAATGCTCCACTTGTCGTTTTATGATTGGGTAGTTCCACAGCGAAATAGAAACGTCGCGGAAAAGACGCCACGTGACACCACACAGTTGGTCCATGTGGCGTCGTTTTGGGTCGGAAAACAAATCCATCGCCGCGTAGAGAGAGCGGCGACGTACGATTGTTCCACATGGCGTCATCTTGCTGCATCATCTCATACCACGACGCTAGCAAGTTCGTCGCAGATGGGGTCCACATGGTTTCACATGATTGGTCGAGGCCGCGACAACAAAAATCGTCGTGAACGGGATCAACGGTTATGACGTCATGAACGGATTGGTGATGTTATAAACGGGGCCTCAACAGAATCTATTTTTGAAGGAAAAAACGTTGCGATCGTAATGACGTAAGCTGCCTGTACTGTGACGTCAGCTGATTACGCTAACGACCATCAGTTAATCCTTTGCCACGTGTCAGCCGACAGCGACGAAAAATAACGTTGCCGCTTAATGGGCCGGGACCGGATGGCCTAGATGCTCGCGACGATTTTCTGAACGTTGCGGATATCCTCAACGTTTTCCTGTTGAAATTAACGTCGCAGAATCATCCGTGACAGCCGATCAGGGACGTTCTCACTCCGTCAAGAAAACCGTCGCAGATTGCCATTAGCGACCGTTTGGAGCCCATCCGCAAGGGTATTGAAACGTCCCAGACCACGCGGAATTTGGTAGTGAATTCCTTCTCCCCGGCAATGGCGCCAGAAAAATCCTTGTTGCTGGCAGAGTTAAGTCCTTTCTCTGCGTTGTTGGGAACCCCAAGAGGAAGGTGTGATGAGCACAATAGTAGGAGCTTTCCCCTTAGTTAAGAACCAGGGTTATCAATCCAGTAGGAGAAAGAGAATCTTCGGAAGGTTGATGCCACTGACGGTGGTGCTGGCGCTTCACTGATGTCAGCAACAACATGGAACCTAAAATAGTGTATGCTTGCAGAAAGTAGAGAGAGCAGGAAATTGTTGTGGTTTGTTTAACAATGTGGAAAATGGACCGGGGTTCGTAGTTTCACTAGTGGTGTCTCTCCATAAAAGATAGCATGCTGGGTGAACAAATTACAGCTAGGCAATTGATAAATAAAGGTTGCACCGTAGTGCACATACGACATGAAGATTACTATGTTATTTAGTGCGGGCATTACAACAAGATACATAGACCGACATCCATCTGCATCTATGACTAATAATCCACCCTCGTGTTATCATCTGACCCCCCTCAGGTATTAAGTTGCAAGCAACAGATAATTATATTAAACAAAGTGTGTAACGTAAGCAATGATTATGCACGCGGGCACTCTCACCGCAGTTTACTCCCTAATGGCAGCAGCACATCCTCCCCCTCCACGTTTTTGTCACTCGAGCAAGGCAACAAGGAGGCATGAACCCACTATCAAGCATAAATACTCCCTCTTGGAGTCACTAGCAACTACTTGGCCAGAATAACCACTAGCAATAGAGAGCATGCAAGATCACAAATAACATATGCAAATCAAGACTATAATCAACTTGGTATAAGGTCAATATTCATCGGATCCTAGCAAACACAGCACAGAGAATTACATAAGATCAATCTCGATCATGATAGGTAGCTCACGAGATCTAAACATGGAGGCATATGAGGAGAAGACAACCATCTAGCTACAGCTACGAAAGAGTAGTCCAAGGATGAACTACTCACGCATCACTCCGGAGGCAGGCATGGTGATGAAGAGGCCTCCGGTGATGATCTCCTCTCCGGCAGGGTGCCGGAAACAGCTTCAGAACCCCCTGATCTGGGGTTGACGGTGACGGCGGCTGCGGAACTTTTTCGGGGGATTTTGATCAGGTGTTTAGGGTTGGCCGCGCCACCCTATGGTGTGGCCCCCTGCTGCCCCTCTCCGGCTCTTCTTCGGTCTTCTGGATGCTTCCGGGGAAAATAGGACTTTCGGGCTTCGAATTTTCCAATTCCGAGAATATTTCCACAACAACTTTCCTGAAACTAAAAAAATAGCAAAAAACAGGGAACTTGCTATGTGGCATCTTGTTAATAGGTTAGTCCGGAAAATCGATAAAAGTGACATAAAGAAGGGAGAAAACATGTAGCAATTGGCAAAATATGATCATGGAGCATCAGAAATTAGGGATACGTTTATGACGTATCACTTAGGTCCACCATCGCTGCCTTGTAGTCCATAGATTTGTCATGTTTCATTAACATGATGGTCATGAATGAGTTGTCATACCTCATAGTGTTGAACACTTTTTCTCACTCCTACGGTCTTAGTAATTCCTTCTTCGTAGTTTATAGGTTTGTCATATTTCATTAACATGATGGTCGTAACAAGATTTTTATACCACTTAGTGCGAAACACATTCTCACACTCCCACGATCTTAGTATGAGCTTTGATTAGAGTTCCGTGATCATTATCACCATCTTCCTTCTAGAGAACGGTTCTGGAACAACTTTCGTTTGCGCCACTCGATGTCCAGAAGGAAAATTCGTTAACTTCGTCTTGCTCTACTTTCTCTGACACTTATACCCTTGGCAAGATAAAATTTCTTGAGTAAGGTACGTTCTAGCAACGAATTGCCTTTGTCGTGAAAGATGTATCCAATTGATTTATCAGATACTCTACAAAGATGAATTTATCCGCTTTAGCTTCGAATTTATCAAAACCTAAATACATAAACGACAAACCAGGCTAAAAGCCATCCCATATCTTGTATGGTATTGTCTCCACGGATTTGGATGGTTTCCCTATAATTTAAAGTGAATGTTTTGATTCTAACATATAACTCAAATGATAACAATAATTTAATAAGAGATATTACTAACCACACATTATCCAATAGAGTATGGTTATGATGTGCAAACACACCATATCACTGTGTTGTTCCATGCAGCATAATTAGTGAAACTCTTTCACAAGTATTCCAATGATATGCCAAAAGGCCATAACTCAAATTATTATTTCCTTGATTAGAATCGCAGGAAATTGATTTTAACGTTAAATCTATTTTCTACTTCACTCCGAACTTGTTTGAATTCATCAAAATCTTTGGACCAGCATTTCATTAAGTGGATATGCAGATATCTACTCAAATCATTGGTGAAGTTTTACAAAATAAAGATTCCCACTATTTGTTTGAAGTACTCATTGATCTGGACATATCAACATGTATGATTCTCAATAAGTTAGAAGCCCGTTTCCAAAACCGGAGTCTTTAGTTATCTTGTTCATGAAGGACTAGTTGCATGTGTCAAAAGATCAAAATCTAATTACTCAAAAGTCCATCGGAATGGAGCTACTTCCTGCATATAATATTGACGTGGCTTCAAACAGTAGTTTCACACGAATGTGGTGTCATTATTAAGTATGTATTGACATTGATGTTATGAATGTAGGAGCTACTACCATTAGATCCAAATAAGAACAATATATTCATAACCATTATATGACCATTAAAGATAATACTCATAAATATAGGACAACATTTGTCACTAACAGATATGAATTTTTGTCTCACCAGAGGCAAGACACGCTTATAATGATTACGCTAACAAGTCATTACAAAATAAATCATTCAAATGGTAGATGTAGAGGGAGAGTATCGATGACCATCATAGAATATTATTTTGCCATTCATCCTTCCAAGCAACTCAAGCAAAAAATCATGTTTTCATAAAACATGACCAATATAAAAAAACTTAGTCTCTGCAACAAGCACTTTCATAGTCAAGACAATCAGAGCGCATATATCATATATACCATCATCATTGATGACTTCCCGGTGATCTATTTTATCTTCTTGATTTTTCAGCACAACCAATAATTCATGAAGGTGGAAAATTCCCCTTACATGGCATAGTCTAGGAATAACTATGTAACATCCCAGTGTTTGGGAGGTTATAAGGATCTAAATTTATTATGTGCATTTGCAAAGCATGCATCTAAAAGTACGGGAAATTTTGGCGCGAAAGTTTAAACAAACCAAAGTGACCAATGTTTCACTTGACATGGTGAAATAGGTCTAGTTCATCTAGTCAAGAGTACATTTGGAGTGATCTTTATAACAAACCTCTTTCTAAACCAAATCATCTTGTAAAACAAACCAGATTTGGTGACGACCATCACAAAACTTTCAACCATATCCACCACAAGCTTATGATTGACTTGAGAGAAATCAACTAGGTATCTAGAACTCGAAGAGGGGTGAGTATCTAAAACACAGTTGATGATTTTACTTCTGCAAGTTAGCCATGTATAACTGGATGATCTCATCAGTCCCGAAGTTATGAATCTGAACAAGGAAATACAATTTTCTTAAACCAATACTAAACCCTGATCACTGTCTGTGATCTTTCCAAACTCGTGTCTACATACCTGCATGGCCATGGCTACAAGTGAAGCAAACCAGGAGGGAGCCTAGATAAGAATATATCAACTGAGAGGGGTGAAATCCTGATGTTTGGTGTCATACAAGAATAATTTGAGTACAGGACCTGATCAATCTTGTAAGCAGATTATTTCTGAGGGCATTAAACACTTGAGTTTCATTAGATTAAGTTATACGGGAACAAACTGGTAATTGACTCTAAGACATCATCAGAAGAGAAGTGGCAACTGGAGACTTATTCGCAAATACTAGATCCTGGAGTGATCAAGGTTCCATCGATATTCTGATGGAGAGAGAGAGAGAGACCAATATTGGAAGAGAGTGGAATTTCGACATGACCTCTAGATTATATTTGAAATTGAGGAGTTCAAATTTGAATTATTTAAAAACTTGTGAATGTTTGAATTTGAATTCAAATTGAATAATCAAGAAAATACAATTACCATAATCAAATGGAAACAATTAAGAAACAACAAATATTGGACATTTCCAATTTCATTGTGAATAAGAAAAAGAAAACAATTAACTTTATTAATAATATAACCATAATACAAAGTCTTTACAATCATACAATAAATAGAAAAGACAAGTAAAATTACAGATGAATATTACAATTGAATAATTACAAAAAGAAATTCCTAATCTAAATCTTGCAAAGTCCAATCTCCAATTGATCTTTTGATCCTGCAAAATAGACAAGAAAAACAAAGAACAGTAAAAAAGAAGATTAGTGGGGGTTAGTACTCTCAGCCAGGTAGTGAGGTGCACTACTAATCGCATCATCGAGTTTAACCTTAGACAAGTTTAGTATCTGTTCAAATCAGAGAAAAATATCCCAGTATATCTCATTGGCCATCATTAGGAAATACAAGTGTCAAGCCAAAAATAAGTATAGCACCAGGATAATACCAAGGGCAACCCGAGCACATCTCCCAGGAAATATCCTAGGCAACGTAGACAAGCACACAGCTTACACCACCATGCATGCCTCTGTGCTGTCACAGCTACAGGAGACAGATAAAAGGCAAGCAGTCGTAGGGCAGCAGGAGAACAAGTCCATTTCTCCCTGCTCACATCTCGGGCTGCACATCTCTAGTAGCACATCAAGAACCATCACCACAAATCAATCTCCACAAATCAATCCATCCATCAAAGATTTGTGAAACCATAGATCCAGTAGGATAACAACAAGGCCAAGCAAGGAGCTGGAGGAGCAGACCTGAAGCATAACAACAAGTCCACAAGCAGAACATGGGAAGTAGCTCAAGGGGAAATGGATCAAGAAGCCAAGATCCATCAGGAAATCACAGCCACAACATTAACACCCAAGGTGATTTCTACACACATCCTAGCAAGGGATCTTGCTAAATTATGCACAGAAAGTGGGCTGGGATTTATTTCCCTCAGCCTGGCATAGTGTTGCTATGTTAAACACATCACAGGGAATTAAAAGGTAGCATATTATCTGTTCTTATCTACAAATTGCCTCAGAACAACATCACAGGCTTTGGCCACTAAAAATCATGTGTGATCTGTTCTTGTCAGTTATACAGTCAAAAGAGGGCCAATTAACAAATCCTAGATCATACCACAACAATACTCATGTTTTACATGAGCAAAACCTGGGCACATCCTAAAGGAGCACCTCAGTATGCAAACATGCAAACAATTAAGCACTTGGGCACAAATTAGGAAATGTTTAAACAAGGTATGTTAATTCCCAAGCATCCATTCACAAGGATAAGGGCCTCAGACTTTGCATCGCTGGCCAGGGACATACTTAAAGATATAGATATATGTTCCGATCAGATAATAAATCCAGGACCAACAAGATCAAGTATACAATTGTTCTTATCCGATAAATTGTAGGGTCTTTATAGCAGTAGTACTGTGTCCTTATTAGAATAAAAGGCTACCAGTAGTACAAATTACAAACCATGGAGCCAACCAAAATTTCTTAACTCACAAGCATGCAATCAATTGCTGCTGGGTACTACTCCATTAGAGCAGCACCTCAAACACAACTCTACACTAGCTAGCGTGACCAAGATTCATAAATAACTGAAATAAGGAACCATTACAATCTTCAGGTAACAAAACCACAAAATGGTCCAGGGTGGCACATCTCTGAACCAAATTGCTGAGAGTAGCACTCACACACCTGATATACTATCATGAGCAAATAATTGAACTTGTCCATCTAACAAAAGCATCAGGGCATCATCAAGGCCGTGGTCCCTAACAACAATAATCATCCGGGCCTAGATCACATCCAGTGCACACTAGGAGCAACCAATAATTAGGAAATTATCCAAGCAAGGGCATCCATACACATATATGAGCAAGTCATCCAAACTGAGGCATCATCACAAGCATAGCACTGGCACATGTACACCTCAGTTCATCGCGAGGATGAACTGGTGCAGCACTACACATCACAATTCATCGGCTCGATGGCCGGTCACACGAGAGTTCTCACCTCGAGGAAGCGTAGCCGAGGCAAGGAAGACACAGGGGCCGAAGCCGGAGTTGCGCCAGGGCACCGTCCCCACCGCGCCAACGTCCTGGTCGAGGAAGCTGTCGTGGGATAATCACGGCAGACGTTACCGGGGGTAACTGATCTTGGGGCAAGACTACACAGGCGTTTGGGAGAGGGTTTAGCTCAGAGGAAAACATGATGGAACTCGATCTGGTAGCCGGCGATCAAACTGCCGAGTCTCCGATCTCAAGATGTTAACTCAACTCTCGTGTTACACTGGATGCTCGATACCAAGCGATATTGCTAGGGCTCTTAGATCTCAATTAACCTAACTTAGGGGCCGGTTTATAAAGCACCCGACCCCCTGGCTTGCCCTCCAAGGCGCACCCTGAATCCTACCCGGACACTATGTACGAAACCCTAACTTTCCTTATCGTAACCCACAATCCGGGTTACGGGGCCTACAAACTTGGGCGTTCTAGAAGTTCTTTTACCCTTAGCCGGGTCTTGTGCAGCGTCCTTTGAGCCGAATTACACCTTGGAATTGGGCTACCGGGTTATCATCCCTCCATCAGTAGTCCCCAGAATAGCTTGGGCTTCACAAGATCCTCTTTGAAGCGCACGCTATTCCCTGCAAAAACTATCAAACTTACAAGTTCAATGGGGGCCGGTTTACGTTACTTTAATGAACAGCTAGGCCTAACTCCACGGCGGCCATATTGTAACCCGGTTTTCTCCAAGTCTTTACTTGTCTTCCCGGGTCAACACCCCGATAAGAATGTCAAAGATTCGGCTAACTTTACTCGATAATTGACCCCAATTTTGCGGAGAGAATCTCATTCTTGTTTCCATCCGGACATCTTGTTTAGCACTCAAAGCACATACCACGGAATCCAGGCAAATAGCCGTTTAACCCGAAATTTCCGGTTGCCAACCGTTGGGCTAGGTTTAGCCGCCCACACCCTTATAAATAGTCACTTAAGAGCGAATCCAACCCCAACGGCTCATTTTCCCCCTTCCGTCTTCCTCCTCGCCTCCGCGCCCAAGCTCACAGAGCATCGCCACGGAGACCTCACGCGCATCACCAGAGCCAATCGGCCGCCGGCTGCGCTCCGCCACGGTTCGACCCACACCGCCGCCAAGATCCGCCGCCGCACCCCCGACCTGCCCGCCGGGAATCGCAAAAGGACACCAAGCTTGCGCAATCTGCCTCCGTCGGGCTTCAATTCGATCTCCTCCAGTAAGTCTCTTACATTCATTAACTTGCGCTCGCAATTTCTCGATTTACCTCGGATTAGATCTGAGTCAACCCGCCGGCCGTTTTTCTGGTCACGCCGAATTAGGTCGCCCGAATTCATTCTAACTCATCCAATGACTTAAACATAGATTTCACTTTGCTCCCCTACTGCCCATAATCACTAATTTCACCACAAATCTAGAAATGGAATCTCCAATCTAGGCTCGGGCCGCCCAAAATTTCCGCGCTTGCCACTGACACCCGGAAAATTCTCTTTTTCCGGCTCCTTTGTTTGCAGTAGACACATGGGTAACCATCCATCTTTCCCAAACGCCTCTCAACACATAAGCACTTCATAGTTTTCGTAACGATGTTTGATACCCGGACAACTCGTAACCTTGCTCCATAGAATGATACCCGGATAACTCTTTTACTTCCATGTCTTCTTGATATTCTTCGCAAACATTCGGATGACTCATGATTTCCGAGTCTCATTTCTTGTACTCTTCTATCTCGTGTGTGACGCCCCGAGATCGGGCACTATGCAGATTTCAGCATTCCCGCCAAATCCGCATAATAACCGATTCCAGGTTGCCATTTATGATAACATTACAATAGTTCACGAATAATCCACAATTACAACAGAAACAGATAGATACAAGATGACTCAAACGAGCCAGGGTTACAACTGATACAATACAAAGATCCAAATAACAGCGGAAGAAACAAACGTCTGTCTACGGACAAGATCCAAATTGGACTAAGAGTCCTGAAGATAACCGAGAGCGTCCAATCCCTGCCCAGGCCAAGCCGGAGGGATTTCCAAGCTAACGTCGTCAGACTTCAAACCTGTTGACTGCAATTTGGAATTTGCAGCCACGAAAGAGATTCGTGGGTCAGTACGGTTAAGTACTGGCAAGGGGGATAAAACCCATACTCACAAGTTACCGGCGTAGCCAGTCATCACAAGATACAAATACTTTAGGATCAACGGAAAGGAAGGGGTTATTGCAAATAAGCGACAACAGGCTGCACTAACCAACTACAGAGGGAAACTACAACTTCCAACTAACAGAAAGGGGATAAGATCGAGGATTGTAACCAACTGAAAGTAAATCCAAACAAACCCATCCTGGATCTCGCCCCTTATCCGAAGAAGCAATCCGAGGATAACTCACACCGTGGTATTATAGATGAATGAAGTTATTGTGTGAATAACCTATTACTAGTCAAGTTATTAATCATTGGGTGAAACATGATTGATCATTATGTTGAAGTTGTCCTGAGTACTTGTTAGCCAGTACTTTCACCAAGTAATCCATAACCGCGGAAAACACGGCTTCTCGAGAAGATTTACCCTGCAGGGGTGCACCAAAGTAACCACACTCATGAATATCCCGCCAGATGGAATGCCTCCCACCAAGCGGGGCACTCAACACAACCCAACCCTTCTTCGCATCAAGCCCAAAGCACCTTGGGCGCACGGCTAATCGAGCCCAGAAGAAAATGGACCCTCATAGCACTCTAAGAACGTGTCCCCCTATATGCCGACTACGAAAGTTCCACCCGGGATCCAAGGGCTCGCAAAATCATGCATGCAGCAAATGGAAAACCCGAACTAAATGAGGCGATTTGGACGAGATGCGAATCGGGTCAAACTGAGGGGGAGCCCATACTCCCCAAATGCGGGTAGTGCGCTCATCATGGATCAGTAGACAAGACCCTTTTCCTATTAGGGTCGACACTAGCAGGCCTCAAAACCTCAAAGGGCCTCCTGCCGGTGCCTTATCATCAAATTATTATTATTATTACCATTAGCAATTATCAGGTTTGATTGATTAACAACGAGCCCCCGGAACAATAGTAATAGTGAAGAAGTAACCGACAACGAGTTCGAGCAAAAGCAACCCTAAGCAGGCTAGATAGGAACAGGCTCAATCAATGGCTGTAGGTATGGGAATGAGGCAATATCAGGGCTCAAGGTATCATGTGATAGGTTCGTAACAGAAGCAATCTACTACTAAGGCTAGCAGAAAAGAACAACGGAAGTATCGGTAACAAGTGATGAAAGGCAGCCATATGGCATGCAAGTGAGTATACTTGCCTGAGATCCCGCAAGGTAGCAGAACTTGTCGTTGCTCACATCATCTCAACGTCCTATCCGAGAAGAAGCAACGAACCTCGAACAAACACCGGAATGCAACAATTACTACTACGGCAAAAGATCCAGCATGATCAAGATATGGATGCATGACAATTTAATTGATGCATAGAAATAAACTAGTTGACAAGATAAACAAATTTAAATGGACCCATATGCAATTTGAGTTGCATATGAAAAGCCCAGGAATTATGGTTGAAACAATTGTTTTTCTAATAACCAACAGGTGCAAGTGGATTAGCATGATGCATGCAAAAGGGAAACAGCAAAATAACAACATTAGAAACAATTTAAGATAGGGTGTAGCAATTAGAATTTTATTATTAACTTAGGGAATTTTGGGTGCCTTAAAGGGAACACACAAGTAATTGTTGTTTTCAACCATTTAAAATGTTCAAAACAAATAACAAAGTTGATATTTGAAAAGAACATCAAATTTTTGGTGGATTACATGTTTCACAATTTGAAATTGGACTTTGGATTATTTAATTATGAATTAAACAATATTAAACAAGTTTTAATTGAATTAAACAAGATTTAAAATGTTTAGGCAATTTAAATTATTCAAACCAGAAAACAAATTTTATATTTGAATAGAGTATTTAAAATGGTGTGGAAAACATATTTTATTTGAATTATTTGGACTTAGGAATAATTAGTTATGAATTATTACAAATGGCATTTGAATTATTTGGATTTGAATCTAAAATGCATTTTGAAAATTCAAAACAGAACACAAATAAGTTATTTGGAAAGTTTGTTAAATTCTGAACAGAAAACATATATAACTTTTAGTTGTTGGATTAACAGATTTAAAGTTATTGAATTTCAAAGTTTATTGCTTTATTCTGTTATTTAAAAGAAAATTTAAAACAGATTCCTTTTTATTCCGTTTTATACGCACTGGAAGCTTACCCACAGGCACTGCCCTGTGGGCCTGCGAGGCCAGCGTGGCGCACACGCTTGCGTGGCCACTGGGGAGGCTGACGGTGGGCCTGGCGCGCTGAAGCAAACGATCAAAAAAAGGTTGCGCGTTGCGGGGCTCGAACCCGCAACCTGCGCAAGGTTCAGAGAGAGTGCTACCGCTGCGATGGAATCCGTTTCGTGACAGAGAGAGCGACGCAGACAAGTTCAGGTTCAGAAAACTCTATCTGAACTTTTAACTGCAACGCACGACGGTGACTGACAGCGGCGGAAGGAAAACGACGGGCACCGGCGACGAGGCCACGGATTGGCGGCGCTGGGCAACTAGATGTACGCGCAACAGCCAGGAGGACAAGTTCGTTTGCTCGACGGGCCCGTGTTCGCACAGAAACGACACCAACTGCGACTATGGCGCCACGGTGGTGGACCTCGCCGGCGGTTCAGAAAAGGACTCGCGCGTAACGGAAACGAAAGGAAGGTACAGGGGGGGGAATCGATGCGGGAGCTCACGTTGAGTGGGTTGGAGACGAGAGGAGGACGGGAGGACGACGGTGGCGACGGCGCGGTGAGGGTTTTCAGAACGGCCGCGGCGAGGACGACCTCATCGTCGTCGATCACGGTCCCCTGGACCTTGCTGCGGTTGTCGGAGAGGAAGTAGAGGTTCGCGCGGTGTCGATGGCGGCCTCAGAGTGGTCGATGGAGGTCCACGGCGTGCTGTCGACGGCGATCCTCGACGCCGTTCTTCCACCCCCGAAACGCCGGCAAGAAATTGGCTAGAAAGAAGAGAGGAGATGGTGGCTGGCGGCGGCAGGAAGGGAAGAGGGAACCTAGGCTAGGGTTTCGGTGGGAGGTAGAGGGTAGATATAGACAGGGAGGGCAGGTGGAGCTCGGAGTGGTTGAAGGCTGACGTGCGCTGACGTCGCCTGTACGGAGCTAGGAGAAAGCCAGCAGGCCGCGCGCGTTGGAAAGGCTGGGGTTGTGGGCTGGGCTTGGCCCAGCCTGCCTCTCCCCTCAGCCGAAAATGTTTAATTAATTTGTTCTGTTTTTTTTTTTTTTTCAGTTTGCTTTTGGAAGAAAAAGGTAGGGTTTTGCTTATAGAAAAATTTGAAAAAATTTAGTTAAGCCTTCTAGGTAATTAGAAACCACCCTGCAAGCTTGAATTTCAAAAATTGAAATTTAAAATAGTAGTTTGCATTGGAAATCAAAATAGAGGGATTTTCCATATTAATAAAACCATTATGAAAACATGCTTTTAAATAGGGTTACCCCTAAGATTTAATTTGATTGGAAAATAGTTATTTGAATTAACCCAACAAGTTGATGAAAGATTTGGTTTGAATTAGAAATGATTTGGAATAATTGCTTGAATTAATGGTTTGAAGTTGGAAATTTTTGAGCAAGGGTGAAAGTTTAAATTGCTTTGAAAATTTCAGTGGTGATGCAAACAGGATGCAATGCAATGTAATGCAAATGATGCAAACAAAACAAACAGGTAACACCACAGGTGTTACAGACGACACCACTAACAAGGGATTGCGCCCTCGCAATCCACCTGCTAACCCGGGAGGGGAAAGAAGTTCGACTATCGTTTCTTCGTGCTTCCAGTTGATCCCCTCGACACCACTAACAAGGGTTTCTCGACACCACTAGCAAGGGACTCTTGCTCGGAGTGACGACGATGTTTTTCCACCAGGAATCTTCCGACGATCGAACCTATTAGGTTAAGGGCTCAGAAAACGTCCACCCACGTAGGATCCTAACACTTTGAAAGATAGACAAGAGGGGAAGGCTCCAAAACAAATAAGATGGGAGGGGAAATAGAATGGAGGTAAGGAGAAAACAAGAATCCTATTGAGATGTTTTTCCCAAATTAGTTTAGCAGAAATAGTTTTTGACACTCTAGAAACAACGACCGTTAGCGAGGTTTTCCTACAGGCTTTGCGGACCCGTTGCTTCGATAACCATTCGTATCGAAACAATATCGGGAATCGGAACCAAGGCTCTGATACCATTTGTGACGCCCCGAGATCGGGCACTATGCAGATTTCAGCATTCCCGCCAAATCCGCATAATAACCGATTCCAGGTTGCCATTTATGATAACATTACAATAGTTCACGAATAATCCACAATTACAACAGAAACAGATAGATACAAGATGACTCAAACGAGCCAGGGTTACAACTGATACAATACAAAGATCCAAATAACAGCGGAAGAAACAAACGTCCGTCTACGGACAAGATCCAAATTGGACTAAGAGTCCTGAAGATAACCGAGAGCGTCCAATCCCTGCCCAGGCCAAGCCGGAGGGATTTCCAAGCTAACGTCGTCAGACTTCAAACCTGTTGACTGCAATTTGGAATTTGCAGCCACGAAAGAGATTCGTGGGTCAGTACGGTTAAGTACTGGCAAGGGGGATAAAACCCATACTCACAAGTTACCGGCGTAGCCAGTCATCACAAGATACAAATACTTTAGGATCAACGGAAAGGAAGGGGTTATTGCAAATAAGCGACAACAGGCTGCACTAACCAACTACAGAGGGAAACTACAACTTCCAACTAACAGAAAGGGGATAAGATCGAGGATTGTAACCAACTGAAAGTAAATCCAAACAAACCCATCCTGGATCTCGCCCCTTATCCGAAGAAGCAATCCGAGGATAACTCACACCGTGGTATTATAGATGAATGAAGTTATTGTGTGAATAACCTATTACTAGTCAAGTTATTAATCATTGGGTGAAACATGATTGATCATTATGTTGAAGTTGTCCTGAGTACTTGTTAGCCAGTACTTTCACCAAGTAATCCATAACCGCGGAAAACACGGCTTCTCGAGAAGATTTACCCTGCAGGGGTGCACCAAAGTAACCACACTCATGAATATCCCGCCAGATGGAATGCCTCCCACCAAGCGGGGCACTCAACACAACCCAACCCTTCTTCGCATCAAGCCCAAAGCACCTTGGGCGCACGGCTAATCGAGCCCAGAAGAAAATGGACCCTCATAGCACTCTAAGAACGTGTCCCCCTATATGCCGACTACGAAAGTTCCACCCGGGATCCAAGGGCTCGCAAAATCATGCATGCAGCAAATGGAAAACCCGAACTAAATGAGGCGATTTGGACGAGATGCGAATCGGGTCAAACTGAGGGGGAGCCCATACTCCCCAAATGCGGGTAGTGCGCTCATCATGGATCAGTAGACAAGACCCTTTTCCTATTAGGGTCGACACTAGCAGGCCTCAAAACCTCAAAGGGCCTCCTGCCGGTGCCTTATCATCAAATTATTATTATTATTACCATTAGCAATTATCAGGTTTGATTGATTAACAACGAGCCCCCGGAACAATAGTAATAGTGAAGAAGTAACCGACAACGAGTTCGAGCAAAAGCAACCCTAAGCAGGCTAGATAGGAACAGGCTCAATCAATGGCTGTAGGTATGGGAATGAGGCAATATCAGGGCTCAAGGTATCATGTGATAGGTTCGTAACAGAAGCAATCTACTACTAAGGCTAGCAGAAAAGAACAACGGAAGTATCGGTAACAAGTGATGAAAGGCAGCCATATGGCATGCAAGTGAGTATACTTGCCTGAGATCCCGCAAGGTAGCAGAACTTGTCGTTGCTCACATCATCTCAACGTCCTATCCGAGAAGAAGCAACGAACCTCGAACAAACACCGGAATGCAACAATTACTACTACGGCAAAAGATCCAGCATGATCAAGATATGGATGCATGACAATTTAATTGATGCATAGAAATAAACTAGTTGACAAGATAAACAAATTTAAATGGACCCATATGCAATTTGAGTTGCATATGAAAAGCCCAGGAATTATGGTTGAAACAATTGTTTTTCTAATAACCAACAGGTGCAAGTGGATTAGCATGATGCATGCAAAAGGGAAACAGCAAAATAACAACATTAGAAACAATTTAAGATAGGGTGTAGCAATTAGAATTTTATTATTAACTTAGGGAATTTTGGGTGCCTTAAAGGGAACACACAAGTAATTGTTGTTTTCAACCATTTAAAATGTTCAAAACAAATAACAAAGTTGATATTTGAAAAGAACATCAAATTTTTGGTGGATTACATGTTTCACAATTTGAAATTGGACTTTGGATTATTTAATTATGAATTAAACAATATTAAACAAGTTTTAATTGAATTAAACAAGATTTAAAATGTTTAGGCAATTTAAATTATTCAAACCAGAAAACAAATTTTATATTTGAATAGAGTATTTAAAATGGTGTGGAAAACATATTTTATTTGAATTATTTGGACTTAGGAATAATTAGTTATGAATTATTACAAATGGCATTTGAATTATTTGGATTTGAATCTAAAATGCATTTTGAAAATTCAAAACAGAACACAAATAAGTTATTTGGAAAGTTTGTTAAATTCTGAACAGAAAACATATATAACTTTTAGTTGTTGGATTAACAGATTTAAAGTTATTGAATTTCAAAGTTTATTGCTTTATTCTGTTATTTAAAAGAAAATTTAAAACAGATTCCTTTTTATTCCGTTTTATACGCACTGGAAGCTTACCCACAGGCACTGCCCTGTGGGCCTGCGAGGCCAGCGTGGCGCACACGCTTGCGTGGCCACTGGGGAGGCTGACGGTGGGCCTGGCGCGCTGAAGCAAACGATCAAAAAAAGGTTGCGCGTTGCGGGGCTCGAACCCGCAACCTGCGCAAGGTTCAGAGAGAGTGCTACCGCTGCGATGGAATCCGTTTCGTGACAGAGAGAGCGACGCAGACAAGTTCAGGTTCAGAAAACTCTATCTGAACTTTTAACTGCAACGCACGACGGTGACTGACAGCGGCGGAAGGAAAACGACGGGCACCGGCGACGAGGCCACGGATTGGCGGCGCTGGGCAACTAGATGTACGCGCAACAGCCAGGAGGACAAGTTCGTTTGCTCGACGGGCCCGTGTTCGCACAGAAACGACACCAACTGCGACTATGGCGCCACGGTGGTGGACCTCGCCGGCGGTTCAGAAAAGGACTCGCGCGTAACGGAAACGAAAGGAAGGTACAGGGGGGGGAATCGATGCGGGAGCTCACGTTGAGTGGGTTGGAGACGAGAGGAGGACGGGAGGACGACGGTGGCGACGGCGCGGTGAGGGTTTTTAGAACGGCCGCGGCGAGGACGACCTCATCGTCGTCGATCACGGTCCCCTGGACCTTGCTGCGGTTGTCGGAGAGGAAGTAGAGGTTCGCGCGGTGTCGATGGCGGCCTCAGAGTGGTCGATGGAGGTCCACGGCGTGCTGTCGACGGCGATCCTCGACGCCGTTCTTCCACCCCCGAAACGCCGGCAAGAAATTGGCTAGAAAGAAGAGAGGAGATGGTGGCTGGCGGCGGCAGGAAGGGAAGAGGGAACCTAGGCTAGGGTTTCGGTGGGAGGTAGAGGGTAGATATAGACAGGGAGGGCAGGTGGAGCTCGGAGTGGTTGAAGGCTGACGTGCGCTGACGTCGCCTGTACGGAGCTAGGAGAAAGCCAGCAGGCCGCGCGCGTTGGAAAGGCTGGGGTTGTGGGCTGGGCTTGGCCCAGCCTGCCTCTCCCCTCAGCCGAAAATGTTTAATTAATTTGTTCTGTTTTATTTTTTTTTTCAGTTTGCTTTTGGAAGAAAAAGGTAGGGTTTTGCTTATAGAAAAATTTGAAAAAATTTAGTTAAGCCTTCTAGGTAATTAGAAACCACCCTGCAAGCTTGAATTTCAAAAATTGAAATTTAAAATAGTAGTTTGCATTGGAAATCAAAATAGAGGGATTTTCCATATTAATAAAACCATTATGAAAACATGCTTTTAAATAGGGTTACCCCTAAGATTTAATTTGATTGGAAAATAGTTATTTGAATTAACCCAACAAGTTGATGAAAGATTTGGTTTGAATTAGAAATGATTTGGAATAATTGCTTGAATTAATGGTTTGAAGTTGGAAATTTTTGAGCAAGGGTGAAAGTTTAAATTGCTTTGAAAATTTCAGTGGTGATGCAAACAGGATGCAATGCAATGTAATGCAAATGATGCAAACAAAACAAACAGGTAACACCACAGGTGTTACATCGTGCTTTTGCAGGTTAACCTCATGGCTCCCAAGAGGCAGGGGAAACAACCGGCCAAGGCCAAGACCACCAACTCCATATCCGCCAACTGGGCGAGATCCACGGTTACGAAGGCCAAGTTAGAAGAACTGGCCGAATTAGGAGTCCTCCCTTCTCAAAAGGATATCCATTGGAGGGTGCCGGGTGATGAGACCCGGCCCACGCCCACCAACGATGAGGTAATATGCTTTGTAGAGCACGTGACCCGGGGGTTCCGTCCTCCGGGTCACCCTTTCTTTCGAGATGTTTTGAGCCACTACGGCCTCCGAATATTTGACATAGGGCCTAACTCTATGTTAAATATTTCCCATTTCATCGTTCTTTCCGAGTCATACTTGTGCACACCGCCAAGTTTGGCTCTTTTTATCGAGCTTTTTCAGTGCAAACCGTGCCGCGAAAGCGGTGACGGGGCACTTCTCGCTTGCGGCGGGGTCTCTATCCAGCGCCGCAAGAATTCTTTCATGCCACCCCTCACTCTCAACTCCCACGTCAAACACTGGCAACTCTCATATTTCTATTGCTGAGACACCTCCCCACCCGGCCAAAAGAAACTGCCGGGTTACTCGGAGGGCCTTCTCGATATCTCCGAGACTTTCAACGCCTTTGCCCCTGACTCGGACAGGGAGGCCATCCGGCCTTTACTATCCAAAATCTCTGTTCTGTCGGCCCAAGGTCTCATTGGGCTTAACCTGGTGAAAACTTGGGTCGATTTCCGGATCCAACCCAATTCCATCCGCACTAAGTTAATGTGCGAGTATTCGGGACACACCACGTACTCGCTCCGGTACTCCACCCATAGCTTTGCAGCCGGAGACACCAACAAGACTATCAAGAGCTTCTTGACAGAGAAGTTGGAGGTAATCCGGAATATAGCCGGGTTAGAACCCTTCACGCGTGAGAACCCGGCCCCCAAGGTAAAGACTCGGCTTTCATACTTTTATCTTCACACTTTCCACTCGATATGACTAATAACCCTTATTCTTATATCTTCATCTCAGGCTGATGATCCCTTTTGGAAGATTGAAACTCCTCCTAGCTCTGAAACTCCAGAGGAGAAAGAAGACACCGCTAACTCGGATGAAGGTACATTCCGAGTTTCACTTAGCTTTCTTTTTCTTTCTTTTTTGAAATCACTGTTGTTCATTCTTCGTTTTCCGATTGTAAATCCTGATAACTTTCAGAACAAGAAGAGAAAGACGACGAAGAAGAAGAGACTGAAGGCAGGGTGGAGTCAGCGAGTGACGAGGACGACGCTGAGCCAACAGTCAAGGTCGGAACAAAGAGAAAACCCCAAGGGGTCGTCTTCAAGGTTCCATACCTTTTCCTTGCCTCTGAATCATACTTACTTGATATCATGCACAAACTAACCTGGGATCTGTCCTTCTGGTCATATCTGAAGGAACCGCTCGCGACCAAGCGCTGGATGACTCGGAACTTTCCAGGTGATGGTGCTCTTAACCCGGGCATTTCATCGTCTCCGGCTCAACACGCCGGTATTTATCTAATCCTTTCTCGAATATCAAAGTCTTTCCAAACCATCTCCTTACAAGATGATTCCGTGTCTTACTTGATGTTTTTCAGCTTCATCCGGGTCCAGCAGTGAGCTCCCCTCGGACTTCGTGGTGAATCCCGGGTAAAGCTCCCTTCCTGATGCTTTATCGCTGTTTCATCGCTTTTTTCCAGCCATACGCTAACTGCCTCCTTACATTGTCCATAGAGCCGCGGTCACTGTTAGCGATCAAGAAGATATGGAGACCGATGACCCGGATATGGAGAACCGGACTGATGATAGGCACGCCGCAGCTGGCGGGGAAGAACAACAAGTGCCACCAATAAACCCCGCCGACCGAGAGGCCGAGTATCCCATAGCCTCTCATGTACTCGAGGAGGAAGACGCTGCAGACTTGGGCGCAGGAGAGAGGGCACCAGACTCCGATACTCAAACGACCCGGATACCCTCTCGCACCAAGAGGAGAGTCCCTCCCCCAAGTCCCCAAGGTCCCGGGTCTTCCAATTTGGGCGATAAAACTTTCGACCAGATGATGAGCACTCTCCTTGCTATGAAGGCCTCGGAGAAAGATGTACTAGAGCGCATGGCAGCGGAGCACCAGGTAATGTAACCTAATGTCTCTTCTTATCCATCTAGTCCCCAAGTGCCGAGTATAATTTGTTGAAATTGTGCTCGGTATTCTGCGCGATAATCGGCTTGCCAT
This sequence comes from Alopecurus myosuroides, assembly GCA_028641055.1. NCBI lineage: Eukaryota > Viridiplantae > Streptophyta > Magnoliopsida > Poales > Poaceae > Alopecurus > Alopecurus myosuroides. The sequence continues at coordinate 39,926,777 of CM054062.1, forward strand.
GATATCCGACTAATTCTCATACTTTGATTTCTCATAGGCACAGGCCACCCGGTCCGATGAACTTTTGCTCAAGACCGAACAACTGCTGCTTGCCGAGGTAAAGCGGAGGGAGGCCCTTGAAGATGAAGTGGAAACTTTGAAGAAAAGGTTTCCAAATATAAGAAAAGGTGTTCCACTTCTCGAAGCGCACTGAAAAAGTTGTCGGATCAAGTTACCGATACTTATCGTATCTTGCTTAGTAAGTTTCTTGATGCTGACTGCCTTCACGCCACTATTTTGTTACATGATACTCGGGATTAATGATATGGCCTTTCTTTGTTTCAACTGCAGGTGCTAACCTTGCAACCCCAGAAGAAGATGCCGTTGCAAAGGCTAAAACCTTAAAGACTGTGCTCCGGACTTTCTTCGCCGGCACCAAGTATATACTAGATGCCGTGAAGTGGCCGACTGAGGTATATCCGGGTGAAGAAAATCTTATCCAAGCTTGCTCGACTGTGCCTGCATGGATCGAGATCTGGAAACGTTCGGCGTGCCGGATTGGTATGACCCGGGCCTTTGCGCTGGCGAAGGCTTATTTTCCTAAGCTTGAGCCGGCAAAGGTGATATCCGGGTTTCCAGAATTCAAAGCAGACGGCTCCAAGTTTGGGCCCAAGGACTTCAAGGCCGTACAATCCTCAGTGCGTCACTCGGCAACCGCTTTGGCCGATAGTATGGATCTGGGTACGTTAATGAGTTCGTATGATGCTGAAGGCAAGATCGTGAAGGAGGAAGCACCCCCACCCTTCGACATTTTGGAAAAATGGGCTGCTGATTCGGCCAGGAAGAGGGAAGAAACCGCGAAGAGGGAGGCCGAGTTAGGATCCGAGCCAACCACTTCTACACCGGTCGTCCTCCCGCCTGTCCGTCCTGATGCGAAGAACCCGGGTGATGATGCCGGGAGAGCCGCGGAGCAAGCCCAGGACCAAGACCCGGAGGGCAAGGGTAAGGGTGTGGATTCTACTCAAGAATCCGAGTAAACAAATGCTACCACGATACCTTGGCCGTTTTGCTGCTCTTGTTCGAAACAGATATTCTTTTGTCGGTGCATCTATGCACCTTTGATACTAGTACCAAGATTTGTAACATACTTTAATTCCTTGATATACCTCATGCCTCTTCTGGCCTCTGGATGAACTTTATATTTATCTGGTTTTTTAAGCTTATTCTCGATATCCGGCTTTCCTTATGGTTCCTTTTGTGAGACTCAGTTTCCGAGCATCTTGGGTTCTGACAGGGGGACTTTTCTCTAAGTCCCCAAGTCCCCAAGACTCGGATGTTAGGGTTTGTTGGGCTTAGTAACAACTTGTTTCTGTTTCAAAATCCTCGGTCCCCAAGGCCCGAAATCCGAGTCTGGGATGTGCGGTCTTTTCCAGAGAACAAATTGTTTTTACTAAGCCCAAGCCCTAGAGCCGTTTCACGTGAGTATTGAAGTTATGCTTGATAAACGTTGAGTTTCCAGCTTTTAGCCTTATACTCTGCATAACTTGTGGTTTAGATGACCCTTTTGACAATCTTGTACTATAAGCCGGCTTTCGCGTGGATATCATGTTGTTACATCTGTACGAAAATAGGGTCAGGCAAGTCCCATTGGGCTTCATGGCTGATTGTAATCGTAAGCGAGCAAATCATGCCACTTTAGTGCGAGTCACATCGAGCTTAAGTAAGAAAAGTCAAGAAAATTTGGCTCCTTTGTCCGGTTATAAGATTGCAGCCGTACTCGTTTGCGAGTAATCGGCCCTTATAACTCATAGGCATCAAGGCCGGGTCTTTGAGTTTGTAACTGTGCTATTCAAGCAATCAGCCCTCAAGACCTATATATATGCAACATACTTGATGATACTGATGTACTGATAGCAATAAATAATGCTTACCTGTAATCGAAGTAAAGATCATAAAATAAGGCTTGATAACCATCTCTTTATTGATACGAGAAAGTTTTGGGTCAGCAGGCCGCCTCATTAAAAACCTTCCAGTCCCCTTAGGTACCCTGGATAGGAAAAGAGTGCGTCTGAAACCTGCTGCCCGTTACATTGTTTAGTTCTCCTTGGGAATCTGTCCGGAACTGTCATAATCGATACACATTCTCCACTTGTTGATCTTTTTTACTATGAGTATCGGGCTTGCCAGCCAATCCGGATAAGGCGTTTCCATGACGCGGCTGGTTGTGAACGGCTGCACAATTTCTTCTCTTGTGGTGGATTGTTTGAGGGATTCACCCTTTACGAAAGCCACCATCTTGGTATCTCGTGCTGCCTTGAGTTTTGCCCTTTCGCCTTCAGTACTCGACTTTTTCAGGGCTGTTCTGTCATCCGAGTCTGTTTGAGCCCGGTAATATTTGAGTTCCTCTTTTCTACAAGCTTGTTCAGCCATTGCTGCATCTCCTTCCTCGCACTCAGCCGCTATGTCCCGGCTTCCATGTATGGTGATGGTCTGTTTAGGACCCGGGATTTTTAGCTGTAGATACACATAACACGGCCTAGCCATGAATTTAGCATAAGCCGGCCTTCCGAATAGCGCGTGATAAGGACTGCGCAATTTGACCACCTCAAAAGTGAGCCACTCAACTCGATAGTTATCCTTTGATTCCCCAAAAGCTACCTCCAATGCGATTTTTCCCTCGGGGCACGCTGAATGACCCGGCACTATCCCATGAAAAATTGTTGAACTTTTTTGTAGCTGAGACTCCTTGAGACCCATGCGTAGGAAGGTTTCCCAATACAGTATATTGATGCTACTTCCACCGTCCATCAAAACCTTTTTCAGCTCATACCCATTGACCTGCGGTGCGACTACTAATGCTAAGACTCCCGGGTGTTCTATTCTTTCCGGGTGATCCCTTCTGCTCCATGTTACGTCCTGTTCTGACCATCTCAGGTATCTCGGGACAGCCGAGGACACCCAGTTTACCGCCTGTTTTAATATCTTCTTGTCCTTGTTGGAACTTCCTGTAGTATGCACGTGATACTGACCCAATTGCTTGGGGTTGGCCTGGAAACCTCCTGCTCCCCCTTGGTTATTACCTTGATTTCCAGCTGCCGGGTTACCGGCTGGGGGTGGGCCGTTGCCCGAGTTTCCACCTGGACCCGGTCCTCCTCCCCGACCTGCACCTCGCATGGCTCTGTTCACTTCCTCATTCTTCCATCTTTGTAGGTCGGCGCACTGCTCCAAGGAGTGGTTAGCTGGCCTACCGTTCCTGCTGTGCTTCGGGCATGCCATTCGGAATATGTCCCAATTATTACTCGGCCTTGTTGGCCCTTGATAGTTTCCTCCGTTGTGATTCCCAGTATTGAAATTTCCTTCTGCCCTGGGTCTGGAAGATCCGGCTTCAGTGTTGGCGACAAACTCAGAGCCTCCTTCAAACGGGCGCTTGTTCTGGCTGTTGTTACCCGGCGCTGATCCATTGCCGGTTCTTCCGTTATTACTTGTGTTTGCTTTTGCTTTTTTGTCGTCAGTTTCCTCTTCCGTAGTGTCCGTTGCGGCATGTTTGTTGCATGCATCCATCAGTTCTCCCATTGTAACCTCCGAAGCATTCCGACTAGATTTCATGCGAGTTAACTTTTGTACTAAAGGTGTGTACTTGCAGGTCTTTGCCATGGCTTGCAGCGCATCCTTGGGCTGAATATCTGTAGATGAATGAAGTATTTCCATAACCCGGCGTACCCAGCTGCGCGCCGATTCTCCCTTCTTCTGAACACATCGCTCTAGGTCATCAATAGTGAATAACTTTCTGCACGTCCCGTGAAAGTGCTTGATAAACGCAGTTTTCAATTCTTCCCATGACTTGATAGATCCTTCCGGTAGATTGGTGAACCATAACTTTGCTGCTCCCTCTGACATCATTAGATACATGAATTTGGCTTGAAGATTCTCGGACGCATTGCGAATCGACATGGCCATCTCATAACTGCTCAACCATGTTTCCGGATCCATAGTCGGCTCGTAATTCACTACTTTACCCGGTTCTTTGAAATTTTCCGGGTAAGGCTCAGCCCTGATGCTATATGAAAGACACTTAGGTCCTGCAAGAATGGTCGAAGCTGGTCTTACTCGGGAAACGTGTGACCCTGCAGGGGGTACAGCTGGACGCGGTACTGCTGGTATCCCATGTACCGTAGACCCGGCCACGGCTCTCCTGGCTCTAGAACTGTCCACGATGGCCTGTGCTGCTGATGCTGCTGGTACTGCCTGAATGTGTGGAGGAGGCGGCATTTGCTGCTGCTCTTCCCTCCGCCGTGCCGAACTTGTTTGGATGTTGCCAGCGTTACCTTGCTGTTGGCTGACATATGGTGTCCCATGCATTCCACTTCTGTGATCCGGGTAATTAACCTGTTGCGCCACCGCGGTGCGCAGCATATCTATCGTCCGCCGGGTCTCCTCCGCGTGGGGTGACTCTCTCACGGGGATTTAATTTAGTGCAAGCGTTGCCGCGTACACGTTGTCCATGGGATTGTTGTAATGACCCGCTGGTGTGTGAAAACGTGACGGTGGTGGTGGTGGTGGTGGCGGTGATACAGTATTGCCGGTAGTAACTCCAGTCTGTGGTGCGGGTAACCCGGCCTGCGTGTCTACCGGTTGTACTCCTCCGGTTGTTGGATGAGGGGCGGTTCCTTGATTTTCCGCTGGAATCGGCTGATCCTGAGGCGTGATAAATAGTGTGGCCGGGTTTATGACTCCTCCCAATGCTGGCAATCTGGTTTGGTGCCTTTGATGTATTCTAGTCGTTTCTTCTCGGAGCCGGGTTTCCAGTGCATCCAGCTCGCGTTGTCGTGTGGCCATCCCTTGCCTTTCTGCTTCTACTTGCCTCCTCTGCTGCTCCAATGCACGACGGGCTACGTCCAAATCCCTAACACGTTCCGCCGCGTTCTCTGGAGTGATAACTGTGGCAAGAACTGTCGGATCTAGGATCAGATTGTTGTCGAACAAGGCCGGATGTTGTGGATTGGAAGGACCCGCTCCTGGTGTCCGGTTTGCTAGGAATCCAAATGTGTTCGCGTGTAACTCGTTTTCTGGCGCTTGACTGGTAACCGATGCCGACTCTCCGTCAACCTGGGCCAAAACCGTGTTCCCGTTAGCCGGCCCTTGCTGCCGGGTTAATGCTTGTGTTGTCCCTGCTGCGGCCGCGGTTACGCTCTCTTGGTTGAGATTGGTCGCGGGAGCCGTGTAAACCGCAACCCGACGCACAATGCTTGGCGCGGATCCATATTGTTCCTCTTCGCTACTATGTTCCTCGTACCGGTTCTCCAGTAGATGCAGGATAGATTCGGTATCATCTTCTTTCTCGTCCCGGCCACGCGGGGTCCATGCCGGCTCCTCCGGCTGTTCCCACTTCGTGGTGAGCTCTTCTGTCGGGTTTGTTGTCCCAACTGATTCTTATCCATCTGATTGGATATAGCTGGTCTTCCCTGACACAGAATCAAACCCAAAGTCGTCAGGGATCGAACCGGAAGTACGTACCATACCGATGAAGACGCTGATCTGGCCGATTGTCATGATAGACCCGGATTCGAGGTGATCCGACTCTGGTCCCCAGCCGGAATCGTCCACCATCTTCTCTCCTTCGTGGTTGATGTAGATCTCGCCGATGACTAGTTTCTCCATATTCTTCCGAGCTTCTCCCGTGATGTAAACGCCTTTGGCCGCAGGCCCCACGGTGGGCGCCAACTGTCGTGGGATAATCACGGCAGACGTTACCGGGGGTAACTGATCTTGGGGCAAGACGACACAGGCGTTTGGGAGAGGGTTTAGCTCAGAGGAAAACATGATGGAACTCGATCTGGTAGCCGGCGATCAAACCGCCGAGTCTCCGATCTCAAGATGTTAACTCAACTCTCGTGTTACACTGGATGCTCGATACCAAGCGATATTGCTAGGGCTCTTAGATCTCAATTAACCTAACTTAGGGGCCGGTTTATAAAGCACCCGACCCCCTGGCTTGCCCTCCAAGGCGCACCCTGAATCCTACCCGGACACTATGTACGAAACCCTAACTTTCCTTATCGTAACCCACAATCCGGGTTACGGGGCCTACAAAGTTGGGCCTTCTAGAAGTTCTTTTACCCTTAGCCGGGTCTTGCGCAGCGTCCTTTGGGCCGAATTACACCTTGGAATTGGGCTACCGGGTTATCATCCCTCCATTAGAAGCAGTCGAGTAGCAGTGCGTCGCCGTGGTTACGGTGACGGCATCACCGTCGTCCCGTCGGCGACAGTAGCATCACCGCAACAACCCGACAGCAACACCACCAGGCCACCACTCCAACACCTTACCTCGGAACACACACCATACCAGGAGGCCGAATCGGCGAGAGCGATGTCGAGATCGCGGCTGATGTACTGCCTTTCCGCCCGCGTTTGGTCGCAGCGGGCACCGCAGCGACGGCGGCACAGGGAGCACCCCAGCAGCGGTGCGTCGACCTGCGCCGAGCCACACCAGCAGCACCACCGCACCCCTCACATCACAACTACCAGACCACCGTGCGCCACCGTCGGGAGGCGAGGACGCCGGGGTTGCATTCCTCGGGGAGCCATTGCGTCGGCGTCGGTTGTGAGGCGGGGTAGCGCAGGAGCACGTGGTCGATGCGGAGGATCAGGCGCACGAGATGTCGAGGAAGAAGCCGCAGGGGATGCATCAGGAGGCGTGGAGGCGAGGGAGCCACGCCGGCGACTCAAGCCATGGCGGCTAGGGTTCGCGAGTGGGCTCGATTGAAGGCCTCCGGGAAATAAATTGGTGAGGCAGTCGCAGGAGGCGGTCGAGTCAAAGCAGAACCCCAGAGCGGCAGCGCCGGAGCTAGCCGGCAGCGGCCGGAATCATGGCGGCGGCGCGGCGGCGCGTGAGGAAGGGAACGAGAGAAATACAGAGTCGAGCGAGAGAGGAAGATGCGGTGTATGTGCGCTCGTGCGTACGCTGGTCAACCAGCTACGTTCATGTACATGCGTGGGTTCATTTGGGCTTGGCCTAATTGGGCTGGACCCATGTGTGCGTACGTGTGTGTACACACTAGTGTGTGTCTAATTTTTGTAAAAATAAATAAATTAAACAAGCAAATAATCCAGTAATATATTATAAAGTTTTTAGATTAGAAATATAATTTTTCTTTGGAATTCCAAGTAACAATAGAGTAATTAAATACCTATAATTTTATAAAACATATAAATGGATTGTGTTGTGGTATTAAAGTAGTATTAGTGATTTCCTGAAAAGAAATTAACCTTTGAAACTTATGCTTAGTTGATTTTTCTCAAATAAAACAAAGCCTATTTTTTTATAATCATGGTAAAGTACTAAAATATTTTAAAATAGACACTCTACCATTTTTTATGAGTTATAATGATATTCCAAGTATTTCTAAAGTCATAAAGGAAACCACTACTTAATAAAATATATTCACTGATTCCCTTGAATCATTATTATGGGATTAAGACTTGAACTTAAAAAAATATATCATTTCACCTAAGCTATGATTTCCAAATTAACACAAGACATGATAAACTTTGTTTGTTTTGTTTTAAAAATTATCCTTAATAAGATATTATCTTGTTACTTGCATAAAAGTGAGAAATACTCAATTCTTAAGTAGATAACATTTTGAAATGTTTAATAGCCAAGTTAATGAGGTAAAAACGCTAAAACTTGAATAAGACAATCAACCACCTTATTACCAATTTCTTAAGAGATGAAAGTCATCCCAACAAGAAGTAATACAACAACACTAAGTCAACTAAACATAATGAAATCTAAATATCATTAGACGAAGCTTAATCATTTAAGCTTGGGTATTTTCAGGGTAAATCACGATGCATCTCATTACTATGCATAATAGCATCTTGCCAGTTTTTCTGTAGTCCTTACCAGGACTACTTTGCTATCTTTCAGATGTAGGGATTTTCTACGCGACCCTCGAACCCGAAGACATGGATTATTATTGTTATTTCAATCTCAGGCAAGTTCATCACTTGCTCATATCCTTTGCAGTACTTCATAACAAACTATTTGCAAAAACCCTACTGTATTACCACATGTTCTCAAAAGAATGCATGATCCTATTTTTATAATAATATGACTAATTGAATGACTACCCGAGTGGTAGTGTTCTGTTTGGTGGGCGGATGGAACCATGGTAAGATGAATAGGTCAAAGGAAGGTTCCATCTCCATGGGAACGTATTACCTAGGAATTAACAACAACTGCCGTCAGGATTCTTGCGCCGTAAATTCGCGTTGACCATGGATCTTTTATGGGGGGAGTAAGTCAGCCGTGATACTTTTCTCGTTCGCATGTCAACGGACTGCCAGAGACGTACGCTGTAGGTCTTGCGGGACTACATGCACATGGGTGGGAGCCCTTACGTCCCACGGGCTCTGGGGTCTATGAGTGTCTGCCAGGGGCGCGTAGATCTCCATCGTGATGGGTGGAATCAGGCGTTCAACCTGCTGGCAGAAATGGGTGGGCATGCGTTGTGCGGAGAAGCACGGTTTGGCTTGGACCAACTACCGGGCCCCACACCTGAGTGGGAGTGGACAGGATCTCGAGCCTGGTTGTGCAACATGGTCTTGGTCGTCCATGGGTAAAGTAACGCACCTCTGCAGAGTGTAAAAGGATGTGACATGTTACCCCTTGTTCCGGGAAGAAGCTGCGAACGCCGCAGGAAAGGCAACTCCATGAAAGTTCTAATCCTGTGAAGATCTGGCGGGCATAGTTTTCAGAATTAAAATCAACCTCTTGAAGAAAGATTTACAAAAACCTTGCATTAGCTTATGACTCTTTCGAGTCTAAAGCTGTAGTTAGTGCATTAACCACCCACTATATATCATGAACTTGCTGAGTAACGCTCGTTACTCATTCTATCCCGTTAGACCCCCTGCTTAGAGTTGAAGCCTATTGAAGTCGTCATCGAGAAGTCATCGCTGTCTAAGGGAGCCAGGAGGGAGTGATCTACTACTTAGTCGGTAAAAGCATCATCATCAACAACGCTGGTGGAGGACAAGCTATCAAGGTGTAGGTAGAGTCCATTCTTGGACTTAGTAGTTATAAGCCATAGATTAGGGCTGACATCAGCCGTAGTGGATTAGTTCTGAGCTAGATTTCTTCTCCGGCTTGGAGCTACGAATTGCTTCTTCTGATGTTTCATTTGCAGGAGATCTTCTTGATTCATCAAGGAGATCCACAAGATTTTGTAATGAAGTTTGTATCCTATAGCTTTGCTTGGACCCGCTGAGTTTCTGTTGTACCACTCTGAGAGATGTAATATTCACGGATAAGTCCTTCTGTGAGTATTATGTCACCGACTTGCGCACTACACATGCAGTGGTGTGCTGGGTCATCACAGATGGTATCAGAGCGAAGCGACCTTAGGTTTAAAACCTTTTAGGAGATCTGTAGGTTGGTAAAGACTACATGAAGCCATCTCATCTAAACCACATTTCCTACAACTATGATGATCATCCATTTGAGAATGATACAATCATACTTGTATAGAATTTTCTTACTCAACTTGAGTAAAGATACTTATCTACTTTATTAATACCTAGGTATGAATAGTTAGAAGCTTAGTAAGTACTAGTACCATTAAGAAAAGGAATTATGACATAGTCAGAGATGATTAACTCATAGTGATGATTACCCCATTCTATGAATGAATAGGATGGAGTAGAACAGGGTATAGAGTAAGTATAGGAGTCATCAAGAATGGACGCTGAGAATCATTAAAAGTTATTAAAACTTTGGTAACTACGGGGTATATAACATATCCTTAGTTATCAAGTCCAGAGGTGAATCACTATAGTATAGAATAGAATTAGGAGAAGGCATAAGCATTGATGGAAGCTACATTACTACTCCTACGATGTGATCAACACCATGAAGGATCAACAGATGCGATGAGAAGCTTATCATGATCAATATGAAGTAAATAAATTACATAAGAATACTCAGTCCTATATGGAACCAAGTTAAACAACAACTACTTTAGGATCATTTTGTCTTGGTTTATTCCTTTGCAGTAAGGCATGCAATTGGAATAAGTACCTGGGCAAAGAGTGGTTGTGTAGAATAGGATTACAAGGTAATATATACCTACTTGTAGTGTATAGCATTTAACAGCCTTGGTACTTGAGATGTTTTACTCTAAGTATTTTTATTTCACAGGCTTTTGATGCATGAGTGTTATATAAATGCAGTTGGGATTTATTGCTTCTTATTTGGATATTTGATTGACTAGATCTGTACATGAAGATTGAATTTGATGTGCAAATGCATGTGCAAATATTGAGTTCTATCTTGATGTTACTGGTCTAGAGGGTATAGGATTAGAATGAGAGCGGTCTGAAATATCAGCTGATGGAAGTAACCACCAAAGATCTAGAAGACCAGAAAGTCAAGAAGGAAGATGACAATGAAGACACTCATGGGAATGGACCACATTCCACATCCTGTTTGGAGTTGGTGAGCTACTGCATCAACACATGGTGAGCTACCACAAATCATGCCAGGAAAATAATATGGGTAGTTATATCTTAGAAGGAAACATGTAGAAGTTGATAAATAAACTTATAGAATTGTCCCATAGAAGTCAAAACCCAAAGATATAGAAGGACCATAGAAAGTAACCCGTGGAATAGGGTATAATCACCTATAGGAAAGAGTTAAAACTCGAGGAAACTCGAAGATATTTTCACTAATAATTGAGTCTAAGTCAATGTACACTACATCGTAGAAGTTTCTTTCAGCAGTATTCCTCTTGAAACCATTAGATTGAACCAAATGGAGTCCTAAACATAGTCAATATCCAGTATACCGGAAGAAGTTTATTGGTTATTCATCACCTTGTGGATAGACCAAATGTTATCCAGAAAGTTCTGAGAAATAGGAAACCATACCTATTCATTGGAGAACGAAACTTGGTGTCCACTATGTGGTGGAAATACCTCGTGTTCTTCGTGAGACCATTAGGAAGGTCTAGTAACAAAGCAGAGTCGTCATAATACCAGGTATATCATTAGATCATCATGCAAGACAGTGGAAGGTGAAAAATCAAGACAAGAGGCTACACATGCCAAGTCCAACACAAGGAAACAGCTGTGAAGAATCAACGCTCTACAGAAGTTCTCTTTACCTATCCTTACGTGAGAGAGGTTGAACTTCGGGACGAAGTTCTTGTTAAGGGGGAGATACTGTAACATCCCAGTGCTTGGGAGGTTATAAGGATCTAAATTTATTATGTGCATTTGCAAAGCATGCATCTAAAAGTACGGGAAATTTTGGCGTGAAAGTTTAAACAAACCAAAGTGACCAATGTTTCACTTGACATGGTGAAATAGGTCTAGTTCATCTAGTCAAGAGTACATTTGCAGTGATCTTTATAACAAACCTCTTTCTAAACCAAATCATCTTGTAAAACAAACTAGATTTGGTGACGGCCATCATAAAACTTTCAACCATATCCACCACAAGCTTATGATTGACTTGAGAGAAATCAACTAGGTATCTAGAACTCGAAGAGGGGTGAGTATCTAAAACACAGTTGATGATTTTACTTCTGCAAGTTAGCCATGTATAACTGGATGATCTCATCAGTCCCGAAGTTATGAATCTGAACAAGGAAATACAATTTTCTTAAACCAATACTAAACCCTGATCACTGTCTGTGATCTTTCCAAACTCGTGTCTACATACCTGCATGGCCATGGCTACAAGTGAAGCAAACCAGGAGGGAGCCTAGATAAGAATATATCAACTGAGAGGGGTGAAATCCTGATGTTTGGTGTCATACAAGAATAATTTTAGTACATGACCTGATCAATCTTGTAAGCAGATTATTTCTGAGGGCATTAAACACTTGAGTTTCATTAGATTAAGTTATACGGGAACAAACTGGTAATTGACTCTAAGACATCATCAGAAGAGAAGTGGCAACTGGAGACTTATTCGCAAATACTAGATCCTGGAGTGATCAAGGTTCCATCGATATTCTGATGGAGAGAGAGAGAGAGAGAATAATATTGGAAGAGAGTGGAATTTCGACATGACCTCTAGATTATATTTGAAATTGAGGAGTTCAAATTTGAATTATTTAAAAACTTGTGAATGTTTGAATTTGAATTCAAATTGAATAATCAAGAAAATACAATTACCATAATCAAATGGAAACAATTAAGAAACAACAAATATTGGACATTTCCAATTTCATTGTGAATAAGAAAAAGAAAACAATTAACTTTATTAATAATATAACCATAATACAAAGTCTTTACAATCATACAATAAATAGAAAAGACAAGTAAAGTTACAGATGAATATTACAATTGAATAATTACAAAAAGAAATTCCTAATCTAAATCTTGCAAAGTCCAATCTCCAATTGATCTTTTGATCCTGCAAAATAGACAAGAAAAACAAAGAACAGTAAAAAAGAAGATTAGTGGGGGTTAGTACTCTCAGCCAGGTAGTGAGGTGCACTACTAATCGCATCATCGAGTTTAACCTTAGACAAGTTTAGTATCTGTTCAAATCAGAGAAAAATATCCCAGTATATCTCATTGGCCATCATTAGGAAATACAAGTGTCAAGCCAAAAATAAGTATAGCACCAGGATAAGACCAAGGGCAACCCGAGCACATCTCCCAGGAAATATCCTAGGCAACGTAGACAAGCACACAGCTTACACCACCATGCATGCCTCTGTGCTGTCACAGCTACAGGAGACAGATAAAAGGCAAGCAGTCGTAGGGCAGCAGGAGAACAAGTCCATTTCTCCCTGCTCACATCTCGGGCTGCACATCTCTAGTAGCACATCAAGAACCATCACCACAAATCAATTTCCACAAATCAATCCATCCATCAAAGATTTCTGAAACCATAGACCCAGTAGGATAACAACAAGGCCAAGCAAGGAGCTGGAGGAGCAGACCTGAAGCATAACAACAAGTCCACAAGCAGAACATGGGAAGTAGCTCAAGGGGAAATGGATCAAGAAGCCAAGATCCATCAGGAAATCACAGCCACAACATTAACACCCAAGGTGATTTCTACACACATCCTAGCAAGGGATCTTGCTAAATTATGCACAGAAAGTGGGCTGGGATTTATTTCCCTCAGCCTGGCATAGTGTTGCTATGTTAAACACATCACAGGGAATTAAAACGTAGCATAGTATCTGTTCTTATCTACAAGATTGCCTCAGAACAACATCACAGGCTTTGGCCACTAAAAATCATGTGTGATCTGTTCTTGTCAGTTATACAGTCAAAAGAGGGCCAATTAACAAATCCTAGATCATACCACAACAATACTCATGTTTTACATGAGCAAAACCTGGGCACATCCTAAAGGAGCACCTCAGTATGCAAACATGCAAACAATTAAGCACTTGGGCACAAATTAGGAAATGTTTAAACAAGGTATGTTAATTCCCAAGCATCCATTCACAAGGATAAGGGCCTCAGACTTTGCATCACTGGCCAGGGACATACTTAAAGATATAGATATATGTTCCGATCAGATAATAAATCCAGGAGCAACAAGATCAAGTATACAATTGTTCTTATCCGATAAATTGTAGGGTCTTTATAGCAGTAGTAATGTGTCCTTATTAGAATAAAAGGCTACCAGTAGTACAAATTACAAACCATGGAGCCAACCAAAATTTCTTAACTCACAAGCATGCAATCAATTGCTGTTGGGTACTACTCCATTAGAGCAGCACCTCAAACACAACTCTACACTAGCTAGCATGACCAAGATTCATAAATAACTGAAATAAGGAACGATTACAATCTTCAGATAACAAAACCACAAAATGGTCCATTGTGGCACATCTCTGAACCAAATTGCTGAGAGTAGCACTCACACACCTGATATACTATCATGAGCAAATAATTGAACTTGTCCATCTAACAAAAGCATCAGGGCATCATCAAGGCCGTGGTCCCTAACAACAATAATCATCCGGGCCTAGATCACATCCAGTGCACACTAGGAGCAACCAATAATTAGGAAATTATCCAAGCAAGGGCATCCATACTCATATATGAGCAAGTCATCCAAACTGAGGCATCATCACAAGCATAGCACTGGCACATGTACACCTCAGTTCATCGCGAGGATGAACTGGTGCAGCACTACACATCACAATTCATCGGCTCGATGGCCGGTCACACGAGAGTTCTCACCTCGAGGAAGCGTAGCCGAGGCAGGGAAGACACAGGGGCCGAAGCCGGAGTTGCGCCAGGGCACCGTCCCCACCGCGCCAACGTCCTGGTCGAGGAAGCAGTCGAGTAGCAGTGCGTCGTCGTGGTTACGGTGACGGCATCACCGTCGTCCCGTCGGCGACAGTAGCATCACCGCAACAACCCAACAGCAACACCACCAGGCCACCACTCCAACACCTTACCTCGGAACACACACCATACCAGGAAGCTGAATCGGCGAGAGCGATGTCGAGATCGCGGCTGATGTACTGCCTTTCCGCCCGCGTTTGGTCGCAGCGGGCACCGCAGCGACGGCGGCACAGGGAGCACCCCAGCAGCGGCGCGTCGACCTGCGCCGAGCCACACGAGCAGCACCACCGCACCCCTCACATCACAACTACCAGACCACCGTGCGCCACCGTCGGGAGGCAACAAATCGAGGACGCCGGGGTTGCATTCCTCGGGGAGCCATTGCGTCGGCGTCGGTTGTGAGGCGGGGTAGCGTAGGAGCACGTGGTCGATGCGGAGGATCAGGCGCACGAGATGTCGAGGAAGAAGCCACAGGGGATGCATCAGGAGGCGTGGAGGCGAGGGAGCCACGCCGGCGAGTCAAGCCATGGCGGCTAGGGTTCGCGAGTGGGCTCGATTGAAGGCCTCCGGGAAATAAATTGGTGAGGCAGTCGCAGGAGGCGGTCGAGTCAAAGCAGAACCCCAGAGCGGCAGCGCCGGAGCTAGCCGGCAGCGGCCGGAATCATGACGGCGGCGCAGCGGCGCGTGAGGAAGGGAACGAGAGAAATACAGAGTCGAGCGAGAGAGGAAGATGCGGTGTATGTGCGCTCGTGGGTACCCTGGTCAACCAGCTATGTTCATGTACGTGCGTGGGTTCATTTGGGCTTGGCCTAATTGGGCTGGACCCATGTGTGCGTACGTGTGTGTACACACTAGTGTGTGTCTAATTTTTGTAAAAATAAATAAATTAAACAAGCAAATAATCCAGTAATATATTATAAAGTTTTTAGATTAGAAATATAATTTTTCTTTGGAATTCCAAGTAACAATAGAGTAATTAAATACCTATAATTTTATAAAACATATAAATGGATTGTGTTGTGGTATTAAAGTAGTATTAGTAATTTCCTGAAAAGAAATTAACCTTTGAAACTTATGCTTAGTTGATTTTTCTCAAATAAAACAAAGCCTATTTTTTTATAATCATGGTAAAGTACTAAAATATTTTAAAATAGACACTCTACCATTTTTTATGAGTTATAATGATATTCCAAGTATTTCTAAAGTCATAAAGGAAACCACTACTTAATAAAATATATTCACTGATTCCCTTGAATCATTATTATGGGATTAAGACTTGAACTTAAAAAAATATATCATTTCACCTAAGCTATGATTTCCAAATTAACACAAGACATGATAAACTTTGTTTGTTTTGTTTTAAAAATTATCCTTAATAAGATATTATCTTGTTACTTGCATAAAAGTGAGCAATACTCAATTCTTAAGTAGATAACATTTTGAAATGTTTAATAGCCAAGTTAATGAGGTAAAAACACTAAAACTTGAATAAGACAATCAACCACCTTATTACCAATTTCTTAAGAGATGAAAGTCATCCCAACAAGAAGTAATACAACAACACTAAGTCAACTAAACATAATGAAATCTAAATATCATTAGACGAAGCTTAATCATTTAAGCTTGGGTATTTTCAGGGTAAATCACGATGCATCTCATTACTATGCATAATAGCATCTTGCCAGTTTTTCTGTAGTCCTTACCAGGACTACTTTGCTATCTTTCAGATGTAGGGATTTCAGGCAAGTTCATCACTTGCTCATATCCTTTGTAGTACTTCATAACAAACTATTTGCAAAAACCCTACTGTATTACCACATGTTCTCAAAAGAATGCATGATCCTATTTTTATAATAATATGACTAATTGAATGACTACCCGAGTGGTAGTGTTCTGTTTGGTGGGCGGATGGAACCATGGTAAGATGAATAGGTCAAAGGAAGGTTCCATCTGCATGGGAACGTATTACCTAGGAATTAACAACAACTGCCGTCAGGATTCTTGCGCCGTAAATTCGCGTTGACCATGGATCTTTTGTGGGGGGAGTAAGTCAGCCGTGATACTTTTCTCGTTCGCATGTCAACGGACTGCCAGAGACGTACGCTGTAGGTCTTGCGGGACTACATGCACATGGGTGGGAGCCCTTACGTCCCACGGGCTCTGGGGTCTATGAGTGTCTGCCAGGGGCGCGTAGATCTCCGTCGTGATGGGTGGAATCAGGCGTTCAACCTGCTGGCAGAAATGGGTGGGCATGCGTTGTGCGGAGAAGCACGGTTTGGCTTGGACCAACTACCGGGCCCCACACCTGAGTGGGAGTGGACAGGATCTCGAGCCTGGTTGTGCAACATGGTCTTGGTCGTCCATGGGTAAAGTAACGCACCTCTGCAGAGTGTAAAAGGATGTGACATGTTACCCCTTGTTCCGGGAAGGAGCTGCGAACGCCGCAGGAAAGGCAACTCCATGAAAGTTCTAATCCTGTGAAGATCTGGCGGGCATAGTTTTCAGAATTAAAATCAAGCTCTTGAAGAAAGATTTACAAAAACCTTGCATTAGCTTATGACTCTTTCGAGTCTAAAGCTGTAGTTAGTGCATCAACCACCCACTATATATCATGAACTTGCTGAGTAACGCTCGTTACTCATTCTATCCCGTTTGACCCCCTGCTTAGAGTTGAAGCCTATTGAAGTCGTCATCGAGAAGTCATCGCTGTCTAAGGGAGCCAGGAGGGAGTGATCTACTACTTCGTCGGTAAAAGCATCATCATCAACAACGCTGGTGGAGGACAAGCTATCAAGGTGTAGGTAGAGTCCATTCTTGGACTTAGTAGTTATAAGCCATAGATTAGGGCTGACATCAGACGTAGTGGATTAGTTCTGAGCTAGATTTCTTCTCCGGCTTGGAGCTGCGAATTGCTTCTTCTGATGTTTCATTTGCAGGAGATCTTCTTGATTCATCAAGGAGATCCACAAGATTTTGTAATGAAGTTTGTATCCTATAGCTTTGCTTGGACCCGCTGAGTTTCTGTTGTACCACTCTGAGAGATGTAATATTCACGGATAAGTCCTTCTGTGAGTATTATGTCACCGACTTGCGCACTACACATGCAGTGGTGTGCTGGGTCATCACAAACTATTTGCACCTAAGGTGGGCAGCAAGTCCGGCACATTATCATAAAAAAAATGTGCGTCATCCAGTAGTCGAGTTGAGCAAGGTGTTCTAGTGTCATCAAGCATGACTGCCGCACGCTCTTTTAATGCTTGTGTTATCTTCCATTTTGGTCGAGAATAAAAATAGCCAAAACAGAAAAACTTCATCAACCTAACTTGAGGTGCTTACAACGCATTAAGTTCAACGAGCATACAATATTTTTGTGATCTGTCAGCACGCACTTGGAGTTCATACTCTGTGATAGAGATCACAACACTCTGGACTATGATGAAACTATCCGCGCGAACTTGATAATCAAAATTATCTCTTCCTTAGTGGAATATATGGGTTTATCTCAAAACGTGTTTTGTATCGTGTAGAGCTAAAACTTTGAACATGGAGTATCCTAAAGTTGTAGTACAAAACTATGAAGTTGGACCCACCATATTAATTTTCTCAATCGCAAGAAAACGTCTAAGTTTCAAGAGGGCTATCACATTGGTTAATATCTATAAAGGTTTTGCAAAGTAATTTAGGCTATGTTCATAATAATTGGATTCATGTTTTATATAATATAAACTACACAAACTCCCACTCAAACAAACATCCCTCACTTTGTTTTAGTGATTACACGATCCCCTATCCACTACACTAACCCCGATCGTCACAGCTGATGGTTTAGCTTCAAAATGTAGACATGTGTATGTTCAATCACATCGTAAATGTGACTCGTGCTTAACCTTTCAATCACTTGTGTTCCAAAGTCATGTATGTACATGATAGGCTCGCTGTAACATCCTCGTTTTTCTACAATAGGGTTTGTGGTGTTGAGTTCATGGCATGGCATGCATGAAAAAATTGAACTAAGTTTTACTTTGAATTTAAATTAAAACTTCCCCAAAAACCACTTAAGGTGGTCACCCAAAATTTGTTTTAAAAATATTCTCAATTTTGGCAAACAAAAACATGGTGACCTTGGAAATTTCTTAAGGATTCCAAAACATATTTTGATTATTTTTTCTGAGTTCATTTAGGTCCCCAAACCTTCGTTTTTCTTGCAGTTTTTAAAAGCAGAAGGGCTTCATTGTAAAATCTCCAAAACTGCAGGGGGTTATGGAGGAAAACCCCCCTCTCGTCTTCCTCCTTGTGCGAGAAGGCAGGAAAGGCGCCGACAGCGACCACGCCACGTCCTGCCTTGTCCTCCTCGTCGCGGATAAGACCCCCCCCCCCCCATGAAGACATGTGTGCCCTCCTCTCCCTCCCTTTCCCCCTTGCATCGTCCCTCCCTCTCTATATCTGTAGCAAGGATGAAACCCTAGCTTCCTCCCTGCCTCGGCCGCCATCGAATTCCGGTCACCGCCGTCGATTGCCGCCCGGCGAGCCACCCCGACCACGCCATCGTAACCATGGTGAGCCCAGGGTCCTCATGGACCCCTTCTTTTCCTCTCTCTCTCCCTCTGAAAACTTCCGGTCCCCGTGCAACCGTGGCCGCCGTCGCTCGCCGGCGCAATTTCCGGTGACCATTTGGTCACCTCCGCCACCGTTCGACTCCTCATGATCCCCTCTAGCTGTTGCTCCTCTGCGATTTGCGAGTGGCGTGGCAAACCGGCGGATTGCACTGCATCTGTGCCACTCCGGCCACGGGATGACGTCACCATGACACGTGGACCCTCCCTATTTTTGGAATTACAGAAAATGAATTAAAACTGGAAATTCAATAACTTTTAATGTGTAGCTCAGAAAAATACAAATAACATTTCAAAATGTTCAGAAAAATATAACCTACCTGTCTATGTCATTTTCATACATGTTTGATAAAGTTCAAAAATGAAATTAGTTAATTGTTGTTTAATTCATTTAAAAATGGAAAAATAAGTTTTTATTCACTAAAATTAGAAATTTAAAAGTTATATACCAAAATGCTCAAAATGACAAATGAAACTTGTCTATGATGTTTTCAACCCCATTTGAGCAATTTAAATGGTACACCCTTTCAGAATTGCTGAATTGCCCCTTCGGGGTCTATTCCGGGGTAAATCCAGTAAAAATGCTTCACTGTCATATGAACCCTAGCAACCCTATCCTCATGCTTAGGGCCTTATTTTAGTGCATTAACTTGCTCATGCATACATATTGTGCATTTCATCGATGCCATTTGTTGATTGTTGTTCTTCTTTTTGGTGTTGTTTCCCCCTCGGTAGAATGCGACTCCGAAGTGAAGGCCAACAACCCTAGTGGTGAATACTTGATCTTAACCGACAAGTCAAACACTTATCCGAGAAGACATTTCTATTGGTTTTCTTATAAACAAGGCAAGCATAACCTCTTATCTGCTCATATATGGTTTTCAACAACATTTTATTCTCATACTTTGCATTCGATTCCAATGTATTTGATGCTAGTAGATATAGTTCACCTATATACTGCATTGCCTCAGTATCCTGATCCACTGCT
Organism: Alopecurus myosuroides; assembly: GCA_028641055.1. Lineage (NCBI taxonomy): Eukaryota > Viridiplantae > Streptophyta > Magnoliopsida > Poales > Poaceae > Alopecurus > Alopecurus myosuroides. The sequence goes on from CM054062.1 coordinate 39,946,688, forward strand.
CCTAGCCGCCATAGATTTGCTTGTGCGCATCGCCAGAGCCTCATATCTGCTTCACTTAGTTTTATATGTTGTTTACCTCTGCTCCATCCGGTTGATGAATAAGAGTTGCGATAACCTAGTATGATATGACGACGAGGTAAGATGAGCATTGTGTGGTTAACCTGACTAAGGCTTGGACGGGAGGCCACTTGGGAAGTGGTTGTTTGTTCCGAACTTGCCAGCCCTAGGAGTAAGGTCGGGTGCAGCAGCCAAGACTGAGCGTACAACCATGCGCGATGGCCATGAGCCTCGCTCGACTAACTAACTTGTTCGGCTCTATCCGTGAGTCACGTAGTTTGGGAGTTCCATCTGCGTGTGAGTCAAAAACCTTTTGGAGGTGTTTAAGGCGTGACCGGGACAAGTGATGGACGTACACGGATCTTGATCCCGCCTCATAGAACAGGTGCCGTCAGGACGTGGCCAACTCCCTGTTGACGGGGGGGCCCTGTTTGGGCTGACTCATGGATAGGTCCGATCAAGGTAAAGGTCGTGGCCGACCACACTCTGCCGGCACATCGTCGGAATTGTGCCAATAGCTTGGCATTAAGAGCCGGTTGGTACGTGTGGGTAATGTGTACCCCCTACAGGGATAAATCTTTCCGAGAAGACAACTTGGTGGAAGTAGTTTGGCCATAGATAACTTGAACATGACGTAAAAGATGTTGACAAGGCATGGAGGCAATAGATGAAGGGTGCCTCCTCGGAGATGCCGAGAAGGGTGATCCTTGTAGAAAGTGAGATGCTGGGAATTGATGTTGGTGGATTGAAAAGATAATGATTACAGTAGCGAGTTTCTCATCTGTTTTGAAAACCTTCTACGAGATGTGCTATTCCTCCTCGATTTGGAAATAAAGATTGCTTTACGCAAATCAACCTTCATAAACCCTTTATTAAACCAGCAGATATATAATAGGTTAACTAAGTCTTGTTGAGTACCTCCCGTACTCAGGTTTGCTTAAATTTGGTTCAGGTGGAGTTCGTCACTTTAGTGGTGGTTCAACGTGGACATCGACGAGTAGTTTGGGGTTCCCAGGTAGCAGCCTGGAATCTAAGGGCTGGGACGTCGCCTTATGTTGCGGCCTCTTAGACCTTTTTGGTTCTTGTTGATTAGCAACATAATTTGCCTTCCGTTATCTGATGTAATGTTGGGTCATGTGACCTCTGTTTGTAAACTTATACTCTAGTAACACCTATTGATTACAGCTTCTATGTTTAGAGTACCGATTTGATCGGTTGTTGGTTTCGAGCTCATCGTTATACGTTTTTGGCTATGCCCGCATAGTTGTCACGGTCGAGGGGTTGTGGAGACAATGATCCATGTCCGAGCCCGCCTGCCGATGTGATTCGGCCTGGAGCTAGGTAACCCCAGTAACCCTCGATTGTTGTTGCACTTTCTGGACACATAGCAGCTCTGTATAACTTTGGTCCCGTTTCCTTCAATTTAATTCGACTCGTGAACGCTTGGTTATGCATAGTTGGTTATGACTAGCATGGACACAAGGAGTAGTAGTACCATGGTGATCCGGCCTGCGTGCCGATGAATCCGGTCTGCATGCCGTTGTTTGTTGCGGTCGGGGCTGGTAACCCTGAAGCCCTTGTGGGTCCATGTATAGGAGCAGATAACAGTATGTATATCTCTGGGTCCAGGGTCATGACAAGTCATGGTATCAGATTAGGACTACCTATAGGAAAACCTTACTGCTTGGTCGATGTTGAGTCTAGTTTTTGTGAAAACTACTTTGAAACTCCAAATGGATTGTAAAAAACCTTCTTAGGATTCTTTTTACTCTGTATCTGGTATCGCTCTAACTCTGGGTCTCCTTACCTGTTTTGATTCGAAAAGGTTTTGCTTTCTCTCCTAGTCATTCAAAACCTAGGTGCCTTCTTTGGCAATGACGTCTTTTACCCAAGTTGACCTAGTGTTAAGTTCTAAAGTCGTGTGTGTTCCATGTTCCGTTATCTCTCGTTTCAAATGGGATATTTCTTTCCATCATAATCCCTCAGAGTTGTGTGGGTTCCACATACTCCTGTTCTAAAGTCTCAAAACCCTGAACCTCGAGAATTGCTTTCCATCTAGAATGTATTCCTTGTCTTTTGGTCAGGTACTTCCGAAGCTACGTATGGTTTCTGGAAGATACTTCGTGATTGCTATTCATAGTGTCCTTTAAGACACTAAGAGAGTAGTTACTCCTTTTGTTGTGTTTCTAACCCTTGGACTTGAACCGAAGGTCCCGGAATGTGCTGAATTGTGGTGGGTTGAAATCATGTGGTTCTATAACCATGTGATGCTCACTCTATCAGTACAAGATGCTGACCTTTAACCCAAGTTATGTCTCTTTAGACCCCGAGGAACATCTTCTACCTCAGGATGGCTAGGAAATTCCAACTTCAACAGCCATAGGCTTTCTCTAGGAATCAAAAGGATCACGACAAGAGTGTTCTTTATGATTCCCATATCCTTGTTCTTGACTCTGCTATATCTCTCGTCTGAGCATGGGTTCTACAAATGAGTATGACCTTGTGCATCCAACGTGATCTCAGGATTTTCCAAGAGCACGTTCCTATTCTTTGCTTGCTTCCAAACCTTATCTACTGTTTGGAATACAAGTCGCATATGTGTGTTTGATTCTTCCGGTGCATTTTCTCTTGTTTTCCTTCAAAACATTCCACCTTGGAATGTTAGGAGAAACAAACTCCAGTACCTCATTCATCTCTAGGACCAGGTCAAAGTTTTGTAATTCGCAGATTAAAGAAATTTCATCAACTTCCAAATATGTTCTACCTTCGAGTATCATATTCTTTTGTATCAAGAAGTCGTGTTAAATTTCATGGCTCTATTGATGAAATGATGCTCTTACACGTCCTCAACCCCCTTCCTCCAAGCTTGAATGCTTGAGTATGATGGGTTTGTGCTTGGAGGTGTGTATCAGGCATTCCTAGCAACTCTTATTGCTTTGAAAAATCTCAGAAACATTTGTATCCTTCTTAGCACTACTGGTCACCCAGCATCTTTTTGAAGTTGACTGTGTTACCAAATCCGTTCATTCTGGTGCACATTCTTGGTCAAAAGAGTTAGGTTCATGCCGAAGCTCTCAAGATCATATCGGTTGCTTCGAAAAGCAAAATTCCTTCCAAAATTTCGAGACATACCGGTAGGTTGTGATATTCTGGTTGTCTTTCTAGAAGTGTCACCAGTTTGGCATATGACCGTGATGTATAAACAAGGGGTATTTGAACTTCTCCTTTCTCCAAGAACTCTGCTGGGTATCCTGAACTAGTCGGTTGAGCTTAAACAGTAACTTGAAGAGTTGAAAGACAATGGCTTCGCCTAACTTGATCCTCCGTTAAGGGATGTCTAGTTTTCTGTGTTGAAACATGATAGTATCTCTTCAGTGGACATGCTATCATTCCAACATTGGCTTGATTCAGGCTGTCGTCAAATCAAGTTCAGCTCCAAGGACTACCTTGAGGGTGTTTTCACTCGTGGTGTTTTGCCGAGTACACCTTCCTGGCCTTAGTTTGGCCAAGATTTTTCCATGTTCATGTACCATATGAATCCCTCTTCTTGGAGTAACTTGATAAGTCTGTTGTCAAGCCCATCGATGATATTCCTACTTTCTCCGAGTTGCAAGAGGTTCATACTGAACAAATGACAACAGTGTTGGAAACTTTCAAGAACCATCTTTGTGTCATTACGAAGTTTGTGTTCTAGATGTTCCAAGTGACTTACTCTGGTTCATGTGCTTACGGTGAAAGTTGTCGCCATGGATCCGAGTAAAGTTTTCTTGTTCTTTCGGGAATAATCCCAAGCCAGTCATTCATGTGTGGACTATTCTTGAGGTGGTAGGTTTTTACCTCCATTTACTTGAAGAAGTTTGCATCCACACCAAGCCACTGACTGATTGTTCGTACAAGATAAGAAGTCCAAGAACTTCGTTATCTTTGTAAACATCTTCCCAACAAGGACTCCGATGTGTTGGTTGCAAATAATCCATGTAGGTGCAACCGTCTTTCGTAAGTTGCTAATACATAATTTCTACAATCTCGCTCATCTTCTTGAGTGTGTCATCGTAGTCCATGTCTTGAGAATCTAGTAAATGTATATCGTTGGTAACCGGTGCAACCTCTTCGATCAAACATACCGAGTCTGAGTTATCAGCCCACTACCTAGAGCTGAATCTCAAGCAGCAACGATGGTTGGTGTTTTCTCAAGGGTTACGACTTAGGTCTTTTCCATAATCCGGCATGGTTGATGTTGTGGTCGACACAATTAGCCGGAAGGCCTTATGTTATATCCCTTTGTGTCCGTAAGAACAGTCACTCTCCGTGAGAATTCTTGTGTGACTCATTCAACAAGTTTTCCTCACCGTTCCTCCAAACCGGAGTTCATCTTTTACTGATTACCTAAAGAAGGCTTGTCAGAAGCCTGATATTGGTATCTAGAACATCTAGGAGAACTCATAAGTTGTTTATCCCATATCTCTCTGTTGAATCCTCCGAACCTTTCTTTCAGTGGGAACAAGTTCATCATGAGAAAATCTCTTGGTGTTTTGTAACCGCCACTGATCAGTTTCCTTCTTCCTGTTGTTTGTACTTGAAGTTATGTTTATCTCACACATTGTGTGAATTTTTCATTCACTTCAGCCATGGGATCTTAACCATGTGATAGATGTATTGCTACGTCTAAACCACAATAGGAAAGAGATTCCTTATTCCTCTCGGTGTTCTAATCACCGTTGGTTACCCATCCTTATGGTGTGACCAAGAGTTCCTCCTTCATTACGGTGTTCCAACATTTGGTGGTTACTCATTTTCTGTCATGAAGTAACATTCCTAACTTTGACAAAGTTTTCGACAAAATTTGACGGAATGAAAGTTCCTTCATCTTCCGTGTCCACTCTGAAGAGTGAACATGATCATGTATCAAATTTTCTCTGACGCACGATCACAGTGTTTTCTCGTGTTTCCCCTCGTCTACGGATATTACCTTGTGGTATCCAAGACAATCTTTTCCATTTGCTTTTCTACTTCGAAGAAACCTCGTTGTCATGAGTTGTTCAACCTTTCTTTTTCAAAAGTATTTAAAGTCTTGTGAAGAGCTCATATTCTAAATATCGTACAAAAACTTGAAACCTTCTCTTATTCCCTCTGTTATCTTGATGTGTTTCATGTCTGCTAACTCAAAAGTTCTTTATGAACATCTCTGGCATAAGTTATCCATGAGATACTCGATCTTCGTCAAGATCAAATTCCTAAGAGTTTTCCCTCCTACTTAAGGTGTAGCCGCTGGATATGCTCCACAAGTGCTACGGATCAACCTCTTCAAGAAGAAATCCGCAAGGTTCAAGAAGATCGTTCAAAACCGGTGTTCCTCCTTTCTTTCTCCTCTAGGAATCTCGGGACGAGATTCTTGTAAGGGGTAGATTTGTAACATCCCCGTTTTTCTACAATAGGGTTTGTGGTGTTGAGTTCATGGCATGGCATGCATGAAAAATTTGAACTAAGTTTTACATTGAATTTAAATTAAAACTTTCCCAAAAACCACTTAAGGTGGTCACCCAAAATTTGTTTTAAAAACATTCTCAATTTTGGCAAACAAAAACATGGTGACCTTGGAAATTTCGTAAGGATTCCAAAACATATTTTGGTTGGTTTTTCTGAGTTCATTTAGGTCCCCAAACCTTCGTTTTCCTTGCAGTTTTAAAGGCAGAAGGGCTTTGTTGTAAAATCTCTAAAACTCCAGGGGGTTATGGAGGAAAAAACCCTCTCGTCTTCCTCCTCGTGCCAGAAGGCAGGAAAGGCACCGACAGAGACCACGCCACGTCCTTCCTCGGCCTCCTCGTCGCGGGTAAGACCCCCCCCACGAAGACATGTGTGCCCTCCTCTCCCTCCCTTTCCCCCTTGCACCCTCCCTCCCTCTCTGTATCTGTAGCGATGATGAAACCCTAGCTCCGGCCATCGCCGCCGCGCGCCATCGTTCTGGCTCTCCCCGAGCTCCGCCGTGTTGTCCCGGAGAGCCCTCGTGGTCCCTGCCTCGACCCAGTGGAGTCACGCATCCCGGCAAGGACCCAGCGCGACGAATTTCTTGCTTCCTCCCCACCTCGGCCGCCGTCGAATTCCGTTCACCGCCGTCGATTGCCGCCCCGGCGAGCCTCCCCAACCACGCCATCGTAACCATGGTGAGCCCAGGGTCCTCACGGACCCCTCCTTTTCCTCTCTCTCCCTCTGAAAACTCCCGGTCGCCGTGCAACCGTGGCTGCCGTCGCTCGCCGGCGTAATTTCCGGTGACCATTTGGTCACCTCCGCCACCGTTCGACTCCTCATGATCCCCTCTAGCTGCTGCTCCTCTGCGATTTGCGAATGACGTGGCAAACCGGCGGATTGCACTGCATCTGTGCCACGGCCACGGGATGACGTCACCATGATGTCATGCCCATGTCACAGCATTAATTCCTTTTAAATCAGAAATGAAACTGACACGTGGACCCTCCCTATTTTTGGAATTACAGAAAATGAATTAAAACTGGAAATTCAATAACTTTTAATGTGTAGCTCAAAAAAATACAAATAACATATCAAAATGTTCAGAAAAATATAACCTACCTGTCTATGTCATTTTCATACATATTTGATAAAGTTCAAAAATGACATTAGTTAATTGTTGTTTAATTCATTTAAAAATGGAAAAAATAAGTTTTTATTCACTAAAATTAGAAATTTAAAAGTTATATACCAAAATGCTCAAAATGACAAATGCAACCGGTCTATGATGTTTTCAACCCCATTTGAGCAATTTAAATGGTACACCCTTTCAGAATTGCCGTATTGCCCCTCCGCGGTCTATTCCGGGATAAATTCAGTAAAAATGCTTAACTGTCATATGAACCCTAGCAACCCTATCCTCATGCTTAGGGCCTTATTTTAGTGCATTAACTTGTTCATGAATACATATTGTTCATTCCATCGATGCCATGTGTTGATTGTTGTTCTTCTTTTCGGTGTTGTTTCCTCCTCGGTAGAATGCGACTCCGAAGTGAAGGCCAACAACCCCAGTGGTGAATACTTGATCTTAACCGACAAGTCAAGCACTTATCCGAGAAGACATTTCTATTGGTTTTCTTATAACGAAGGCAAGCATAACCTCTTATCTGGTCATATATGTTTACCAACAACATTTGATTCTCATACTTTGCATTCGATTCCAAAGTATTTGATGCTAGTAGATATAGTTCACCTATATACTGCATTGCCTCAGTATCCTGATCCACTGCTCCTAGCCGCCATAGATTTTCTTGTGCGCATCGCCAGAGCCTCATATCTGCTTCACTTAGTTTTATATGTTGTTTACCTCTGCTCCATCTGGTTGATGAATCAGAGCTGCGATAACCTAGTATGATATGATGACGAGGTAAGATGAGCATTGTGTGGTTAACCTGGCTAAGGCTTGGACGGGAGGCCACTTGGGAAGTGGTTGTTTGTTCCGAACTTGCCAGCCCAAGGAGTAAGGTCTGGTGCAGAAGCCAAGACTGAGCGTACAACTATGCGCGACGGCCATGAGCCTCGCTCGACTAACTAACTTGTACGGCTCTATCCGTGAGTCACGTAGTTTGGGAGTTCCATATGCGTGTGAGTCAAAAACCTTTTGGAGGTGTTTAGGGCGTGACCAGGACAAGTGATGGACGTACACGGATCTTGATCCTGCCTCACAGAACAGGTGCCGTCAGGAGGTGGCCAACTCCCTGTTGATGGGGTGGCCCTGTTTGGGTTGACTCACGGATAGGTCCGAGCAAGGTAAAGGTCGTGGCCGACCACACTCTGCCGGCACATCGTCGGAATTGTGCCAATAGTTTGGCATTAAGAGTCGGTTGGTACGTGTGGGTAAAGTGTACCCCCTGCAGGGATAAATCTTTTCCAGAAGCCGTGTCCGCGGTTAAGGACGACTTGGTGGAAGTAGTTTGGCCATAGATAACTTGAACATGATGTAAAAGATGTTGACAAGGCATGGAGGCAATAGATGAAGGATGCCTCCTCGGAGATGCCGAGAGGGGTGATCCTTGTAGAAAGTGAGATGCTGGGAATTGATGTTGGTGGATTGAAAAGATAATGATTACAGTAGCGAGTTTCTCATCTGTTTTGAAAACCTTCTACGAGACGTGCTATTCCTCCTCGATTTGGAAATAAACATTGCTTTACGCAAATCAACCTTCATAAAACCCTTTATTAAACCAGCTGAAAGGACACGGATGTCGCCTAGAGGGGGGGTGAATAGGCGTTTAAAAATAATTACGGTTAAGGCTTGAATAAATGCGGAATAAAACTAGCGTTTAATTTATCAAGTCAAAACCTAAACAAACTAGGTTCACCTATGTGCACCAACAACTTATGCTAAACAATTCAAGCAACTATGTGATAGCAAGATATGTTACTTCAAGCTCGATGGCTATCACAAGGTAAATTGCATAAGTAAAGAGATCGGGTATAGAAATAACCGGGAGACGAGGAGACGATGATTAATCCCGAAGTTCACTTCCCAATGGAAACTAATCTCCGTTGGAGAGGTGTGGAGTCACAATGACTCCAAGCGCCCAATGGCTCACCTTATTCTCCTCGTGCCTCCACCAATGCGGAGTGCCACGATCCACTATGGGACCTTTGAGCGCGGTCACCGATCCCGTACAAGGTTGGGCAATCTCCACAACTCCATTGGAGGCTCCCAACAATATCCCGCGAGCCACCAAAACTCCGGGACAACAAGGTCCGGAGCTACCAAAACTCCAAGACAACAACAACCGTCTAGGGCACTCCAAGTACCCAAGAGGACAAGCTCAAGGGCACTCCAAGAACCCAAGAGTAACAAGCTTCTCAACCTTTCACTCGAACAAATCCTCGTAGAGAACTCAAACCGATGCAACCTGTGCAATGGCAAGAACACAAGAAGTGCTCAAATCCTTCACTCTCAAATCCCACCAAAGCAACAAATGCTATGGGGGGAGAAGAGAGGAAGAACAAGGAAGAACTCAACAAATGAATCCACAAGATCTAGATCCAAAGACTTTTCCCTCACTAAGAGGAGAGATGGATTGGTGGAATGGTAGATCTAGATCTCCTCTCTCTTTTCCCACTAATTGGAGGCAAGAATCATGGAGAAATAGAGAGAGAGCAAGCTCCAAAATGTCAACAATGGTGGGGGAAAACTTGCACAAAAGGTGGGAAACCAATGGAGAAGAAGGCCCCTTTTATAGGCCCCCAAAATCAGCCCGTTGGGGGCATTCTGCGCCACCCCGGCCTCCCAGGCCGGCCAGGCCGGCCTCCAGGCCGGACGGTTCGGGTAGGGGTTGTAACACCTGGGGTGTTACCCTAGATAGAAAATTGGTTGTTGCATTGCCTCCCATGCATCATATGCATTGCATCATGTTTGCAAAACAAATCAAAGATTCAAACCAAATTAAACTTTCCCACATTAACCAAAATTGCAAACAAAAACCAATTCAATTGTTTTTCAATATTTTGAAGTTGTTTTAATCCAATTGCCTGTTAATCAAATTTTCCCCCTTTGTTTAAAACCCTAATGGTAAAATTAAATTTCAAATAAAATCATAGTTGATATGATCCAAATTGAGGTTTAAAAATCAAATTCTTGCAAAACAAAATTTCAATAATGTTTGCATAATGGTTTGAACTTATTAAATGGAATCTATTTATTTCCAAAATTCCCAAAACACACCTTATTTGAAAATTCAACTAACCACTTTAAAATTCCAACTAATAATTCCAAGTTTGAGATAATGCTAACATTGCTTCCTTTTTTCTGTTTTGAAAGTAATAAAAATATTTAATGAACTAAACCCCCCCTCAAATTCCATTTCTTTTCCCTCTTTCATTCTTTACAAAAAAAAAATCAATCAACTAATAAGAAAAAAAAATAAGAGCAATAGAGGGAGGCAGACCAGCCCAACCCCTTTCCCTTCTCTCCCCCAGCCCATCTCATTTCTGGCCCAGTACCCCCCTTTTTTCTATTCTGTCTTCTTCCTCCTGCCAACGTCACCTCTGTACGACACCAAAAACCACCCTCCGATCACCTCCTCCCCCTCCGGATGCTTGCCGTACCATGGTTTCCCCCCCTCCTTAAGTATCCCCTTCCCCCCCCCCTCTGCTCTCAGAAACCCTAGCGCCCCCCTTCCATCGCCGCCATCCTCCATCCCCTCTCTGCTGGTCCTCTGTTCCTCTGAACCCACACCACCGTGAGCTCACCGTCAGACCACCGCCTCCCCTCATCGCCGGTCACCACATCCACCTCGAGGAGCACCCGAGGTCGGGAATGAGACCGGGGCGTTCCCCTGAAGATCCTCGCCTCGTCGCCAGCTGCTGGGATCCACGGTGTGGACCGCGCCGTCGCCGGGGAGAAGCCCCGCTGCTGCCTGCCCGTCGGCAGTCGTCAACGACAAACAGAAACGAGGTGAGCAGGGCCACCTCTCTCCTTCCCTCCTTCCATCTCCACGCTCGCACCGCACCCCACACATCCACGCACACACCGCGAGCGCCCCCTCCCCCGTAGTGCACCGCCGGCGAGCCGTCCCAGTCTGATCGGTATCTGTAACTGAACCGGAGTTGTGTTCTGCTGGTAAATTCAGTTATCCTACGACAGCGAGCACATCTACCCTTGCATCTGTATCCCAACAAGACTACGCACCCAACCTACTGGTTGCGCTTCCGTGCGCGCAGCGAGTCGATCGCGGGTTCGAAACCCAGCGTCGCACGGCCTTTTTTCCTCTTTTCCCTTCGCGCGCGGGTTGGGCCCACTGGTCATGGACCTGGCAGGCCACCTCAGCCCGCACCAGCCTCGCTGGCACCCCGCGTGGCCCCGGGCCCGCGCGGCAGACGCAGTGGCTAGGGCGCGCTGCGGTGTACAACCGGTTCCGCGCCATTTTTTTCACACAGGCCCTATCCCCACGTTTTCTTAGCAGTCCAGTCCCTGTAAATTCACAAATTAGTCCCTAAACTTAAAAAGCTAATAACTTTTGTTTTATAACTCCAAATAAAGAAAATAAAATATGTGCACTAATCTAAATTTAATTCTCTACCCATTGGTAACATTTGTTTCCTGTTTGGAACTTTCAAAATGCAATTCAAATTTGAATTCAAATAATTCAATTGTAATTTGCAACAATTCATAAATAATTCATACTAATTCCAAATAAGGCAAATAAAATATGTTTTCCATACCATTTTGAATAACCTTTTCAAATATAAATTTTGTTTCATGGTTTGAATAATTTAAATTGCCTAAATAATTTAATACTTGTTTAATTCATTTAAATTTGATAAAATCATAACTTGCTCAAAATAAAATAACTTTGAACATGCAAAATATGTTTTCAAACCATCAAAGTGTGAACTTTTCAAATGTGAGTTTGAATTTATGTTTTGAACAAATAAAAATTCAATTAAATTCAAACTTGTTTTAAATTCATTTAAAACTTGTTTAATATTGTTTATTTCATAATTAAATTATCCTAATTCCAATTTCAATATTTGAAACATGTAATCCAACTAAAATTTGATGTTCTTTTCAAATATAAACTTTGCTAATTGTTTTGAACACTTTAACTTGATGAAAACAACAATTGTCTATGTGACACCCTTAAGGAACCAAAATTTTCTAACTTAATAAATAAATTTCTAAAATTGGTAAACCTTACTTCCAACTGGTTCTATTGTTGTTATTTTTTTGTTTCCCTCATCCATGCATCATGATAATCCACCTTCACCTGTTGATTAGTTGGAAAACAAATAATCTAACCCAAAATTCATGGGCTTTTCATATGCAACTCAAATTGCATATGGGTCCATTTAAATATGTTTATCTTGTCAACTAGTTTTCTTTGATGCATCTTTAAACCTGTCATGCATCCCTATCTTGATCATGCTGGATCTTTTTTCCGTAGTAGTAATTGTTGCATCCGGTGTTTGTTCGAGGTTCGTTGCTTCTTCCCGGATAGGACGTTGAGATGATGTGAGCAACGACAAGTTCTGCTACCTTGCGGGATCTCAGGCAAGTATACTCACTTGCTGCCATATGGCTGCCCTTCATCACTTGTTACCGATTCTTTCCGTTGTTCTTTTCTGCTAGCCTTAGTAGTAGTTGTTTCTGTTACGAACCCATCACATGAATCCCTTAACCTTGATATTGCCTCACCTCCATACCTATAACCATTGCTTGTTGCCCGTGTCTTACTAGCATGCTTAGGGTTGTTTTGCTCGAGTCTGTTACCCGTTACTTTCTGTTACTACTCTATTATTTCTGGGGGCTCGATGTTTAATCAATCAATCATGCTAATGTTATTATCAATAATAAATTTGATGATAAGGCACCGGCAGGAGGCCCTTTGTGGTTTTGAGGCCTGCTAGTGTCGACCCTAATAGGAAAAGGGTCTTGTCTACTGATCCATGATGAGCGCACTACCCGCATGTGGGAAGCGAGTATGGGCGCCCCCCTCAACTTGATTCGATTCGCATCTCGTCCAAATCGCCACACTTAGTTCGGGCTTTCCATTTGATGCATGCATATGCAGGTGCGAACCCGAGGCCAGGGTGGAACTTTTGTAGTCGGCATTTAGGGCGGCGTGGTCTTCCAGTGCTATGAGGGTCCCCCTTTTCTTCGTGGGGGCTCGATTAGCCGCGCACGCACAGCACATGGTGATTTGGGCTTGATGCGAAGAAGAGTTGGGTTGTGTTGAGTACCTCGCTTGGTGGGTTGATCCCCCGTCTGGCGGGTTATTCTTACGTGTACGGCCAAATTGGTGCACCCCTGTAGGGTTAAATCTTCTCGAGAAGCCGTGTTTTCCGCGGTTATGGATCACTTGGTGAAAGTACTGGCTAACAAGTACTCAGGACAACTTAAACCTAATGATTAACAATCTTACACCCAATGATTAACAACTTGACTAGTAATAGGCTTATTGACACAATAATCTGAACCATCACTAATCCAACTGTGTGAGTTATCCTCGGATTGCTTCTTCGGATAAGGGGCGAGATCCAGGATGGGTTTGTTTGGATTTACTTTCAGTTGGTTACAATACTCGATCTTATCTTCTTTCTGTGAGCCGGAAGTTGTAGTATCTCTCTGTAGTTGGTTAGTGCAGCCCGCTGTCGCTTATTTGCAATACTCCTTTCCTTTCCGTTGATCCCAAAGTATTTGTATCTTGTGATGACTGGCTACGCCGGTATCTTGTGAGTATGTTTTATCCACTTGCCAGTACTTAACCGTACTGACCCACGAATCTTTTTCGTGGCTGCATATTCAACATTGCAGTCAACAGGTTTGAAGTCTGACGACGTTAGCTTGGGAATCCCTCCGGCTTGGCCTGGGCAGGGATTGGACGCTCTCGGTTATCTTCAGGACTCTTAGTCCAATTTGTATCTTGTTCGTAGTCGGACGCTATGTTGTTTCTTCCGCTGTTATTTGGATCTTTGTATTGTATCAGTTGTATCCCAGACTCGTTTGAGTCCTCTTGTATATATCTTTTCTGTTGTTGTTGTGGATTATTCGTGAACCGTTGTAATGTTATCACAAGTGGCCACCTGGAATCGGTTATTATGTGGATTTTGGCGGGAATGCTGAAATCTGCATAGTGCCCGATCTCGGGGCGTCACAGGGGTCCGGCCTGGGGAGCCCACCCCGGCCTGAGGCCGGCCTACGAGTTTCCAGAAAAACCCCTTCACTAAAAACGCGATATCTTTTGCATCCGGACCCCGTTTTCGATGATCTTGGGCTCGTTGAAATCGCAAGAACGAGCACTACAAGATTATGCAAAGAAACATCATAGTCCATCATTGGATGATAAAACCAAACGATGAAAGTTATTACCTCTCTATAAAGGAACAATCGGTAAAACCTCCAATATCAAAAACGCAATAAGTTTTTCATGCGAAACCCGCTTTTGATGAACTTGAGCTTGTATTGAAGCACATGACAAGCTCAAGAACCACACATGGAGAAAACACAAATAAGAACCAAGAAATATTATGCCAAGTATGCAAAGGTTTGAGCTCTCCCCGAGTGATGCGATCAAGTTGCTAATATGAGAGCCCCTCTTGATAGTACGGTTATCTATCCTATAACCCGGTCTCTCTCCTAATGCTATGGGACCGGTAAAATAGAAAACCTATCAAGATCATACCTTTGCCTTGAGCATTCCACTTGAGCTAGATGATGAAGATCTTGACCTCCTCAAGATGGAACACCTTTCTTGATTTCTCTTTGCCTTGTGAAGACACAAAGATGCTCCCCCATATGCAACTATGGGAGAGGCTCTTTTAAGTACATCTTTCTTGAACATTATCTCCAAAAGAGTGGCAATCTTCAAGAATGTAATCTCTTCGATATGCTCCCCTTGAACTTGCACTTCTCGAACTTGATGACGACCACAACTTGATGTCATCCATCATGGACTATATGAAATCTTCCTTTTGATACAAGCCCATGGAAAGATACCTAACCCCACATAGATATACCACACGCACATATAATGGGTTAGAACACAAAGCTATATGAACAATTACTTACGATACCATGATACCACATGGTGCATCTTCTTGCTTTGTGAGTTGATCAATATTAACCATCGCTTAGCACTTTGCCTTGATCAACCTTTTATCTTTTCTTCTCTCTTCATAATAATGATGTCTTGAAGGTAAAGATGAATGATCACACAATATTCTTCTTCAAGACATACTTGCAATATGCTCAACTCTCTCATGACCAAACTTGGGATATTCACATGAATAGCACCTTGGTCACCACTTGATTATCTTGAATCCAACACATGGACATAAAGCATTGCCTATGGACAAACTCTACAAGTATAGATCAATGCAACCATTAGTCCATAGCGATTGTCATCAATTATCAAAACCACACATGGGGAACCATGCTATTTCAATCTCCCCCATTTTGTTAATTGATGACAAACTCTTTTACGAGGGTTTATATAATGAATTTTACCTACCATGCAAATAGACAAGCAAGGATGCATGAGCATGAAAGGAAAATCCTTAAGAACAAAACCAAAGTATAAAACCAAAATTCCTTAAAAGCTGTAAACTTTCTCCCCCATTGGCATCCATTTCCAAAATGGGATCATAGAAATTTTAGATGGCCAATATAGTAAGGGTTCCTCCGTAGGCTATGCACTTCTCATAATATGAGTGAAATCAAATACACTTATCCAATGATGAATAATGGGAGGAACTATATCAAGGATCCAAAGATTGCAAATAAGATGGTATACAAATCTAATATTCTCCTAAAGAGAAGCAAGCAATCAAAAAGATCCAACAAACCAAACGAACAAGGTATATTATGGTTTGAGAAAATGAGTGTTTTTAAAGAAAATAGAGGAGCTCCCCAATATTTGTGCATGATTTAGAAATATTGCATTTTGAACGCAAAGTGCACAAAAATGGAATCATAACTCCCCCACTGTTTTTCAAAACTCAAAGCAAGTGCAAGTGATCATAAAACAAAACAAGGCATATCACTTGGAGTAAGAGGTGGTTAAGCCATAAGAGAAGTTACCAATAAAAGGATGGACACCGAACCATTAGGATACCAATAAGACATGTAATTCTTATCATGTGTATAAGTTTCTAAATAGACCACAATCATGATGATGTACATCCATAAAGAAACATGTACACACAATATAGTTACAAAGAGAAAGATCGAGATATCCCATTTGAAGACATAAATACGATAATAAGATCTTTGCTTGAAAGCATTTTTTTCTTAGAGGATATGAATGACCTTCCAACAAAAACACATCAAAGACGTCACAAACATCAATAAGGGAAAAAGAGATAGTTGGGATGTTTTCATAAAAGCAA
Source organism: Alopecurus myosuroides (assembly GCA_028641055.1). Lineage (NCBI taxonomy): Eukaryota > Viridiplantae > Streptophyta > Magnoliopsida > Poales > Poaceae > Alopecurus > Alopecurus myosuroides. The sequence continues at coordinate 39,962,615 of CM054062.1, forward strand.
CAAGTATCACAAGGAGTACATATGTTTCATGCCATGATACAACCTACAAAAGGTTGAAATGTTAGAGTATATGCATGAGCTAGATACTTGTTACCGAGGTAGCATTGGTGATGTTGTACTATATAAGAATTCATCCATCATCATAGCTTGACTCCAATAAGAATGTAGTGATAACACCTTCTTTGTGAATGAGGCAAGCATCCAATGCATATGAAATGTACCTAAAACATATTTAAGTACAAAAATGGTCCCCAAACTCATTGGGTCCAAAGTAGTTACACAAACTACAATATATAGGATTCAATCCACATGAATATAGGCATATAGATAAGAAATTGAATATCATGAACATCTTAGCCAATTTAGGATTTATGGATATTATTCTATATAAATATTGGATCAAGGAAGATAAACATGCCATAACATATACATTAGTACTTATGCATGCAATCTAAAGGTAGAAGAAACATTTCATTTTATACCCGGGAGAGAGAGAGAACGGTCGTTGGGGGGTTCCCCCACTCTGCAGCGCCCACCCCGGCCTAGGGGGCCGGCCAGGCCGGCGTGGAGCAGCCATGGCGGAGGCAAACCCACCCCGGCCTGGGGCCGGCGTGGACCGCGCACGAGCCGGAGGGGCCTTCCCACCCGGCCTGGGGCCGGCGTGGGCGCAGGGGCAGGCCGGCTGGAGGTGGCCCGGCCTGGCAGGCCGGCCAGGCCGGCGTGGAGCCGTGGCTGGGGCCGGCTACCCGCCCGAGCAGCCCGGCCTGGGGGTCGGCCTGGGGCCGGCGTGGGCAGCAGCCGGGGCCGGCCACCCACCCAAGCCCCCCGGCCTGGAGCCCGGCCTGGGGCCGGCGTGGAGCGGGGGCGAGGCCGGCGCACAGCCTAAGCCCGACCTAGGGGACCGGCCAGGCCGGCCTGGGAGGCCGGCACCCCTTCTTTCTCTCCTTTTCTTCTTCTCTTTTCTCCATTCTTTCCTTAACCTTTTCTCCATTTTTGGTTTTCATTGTATGAGGTCTACGGGGAGATATGGTTGCACTTTATCCATGATATTTTCTGAGTAAATTTAGGGAACACGTTAGTCCTTCCATATGTTGTGATCAAACACTCAAAATAGGATGTAGGAACATGTCAATCAACTCATGATTGATAAGATACCAATTTAGAAAATATACCATGTAAAAATAAAATACAAAGGGAAATACTTATCACTTGGGGGATACTAAATAAAGATGCATCAAGGAGTAAAATAATGAGATCCCAATAGACATCAAATGAACCATGTCAAATTCCAAGAGATGTCAATTGAAGCAAATATCTATGAGTGAGATATCAAACTCCAATTAAATACTAATTGAGGGCATCAAAGAAAAACAAATGAGCATAGAAGATGTCTATATAAAATATGATCAAAGACTTATCTCATTCGAAACAATAGAATGCAAAATAAGGAATGAGATAACCAAGCCCTCTACACTTTTTATGATGGCACAAAGTAATAAAAAAAAATAAAAGTTGTGCCTTCCACAAACACACAAGATATTGATTAAAATGCCAATTTAAAAAGATCTAATATCAATTGATCATAACTAGTGTTCAAAAAGAATCTATGATAGCTCCCCATGATCTACGCATGATTTTTGAATTTTGCACACAAATGGGATCATCACTCTTCGCATGCATACAATAGAAACTTTCATTAAGTGGCAAGAGATCCAGTTGAAAATATAGTGTTCTAAAGGAAGTAATATAGCTCTCCCATGACTTGTGCATTATATAGATGTTTGCATTTTAATACAAAAGCACTATAAGGGTATCCTCGCTTTTCTTACAACCATTACACTAGAATTTTGTTTGATTATAACACATAGATATTCAAGAGTCGAGGAAGACAATGTGAGTTCATACAAAACAATTTCTCGTCGATAATACAAATTGAAGCAAAGCATAATGTAAATATGATCAATAACTTCTACCACAAATATGGTTGTCACTTGTCCAAGGACAAGGTGGGTATGGTGTTAATTTAAGGTGGTATATTGCAAAAAAAAATATTCATGATCATGTTCAAACACAAAAGTTTATAGAAAAGGATATGAGTTAATTACTATGCTTCAACTAGTAAAATTATCATGCAAAGCAATTCTTAATATATACTCAAGTAACCGGTTTCCCAAATAATAAATACTAGTTTACATTTGAGGAACACCGCACGAAGAAACTCTCTCAAATTCAAGAAACCAAAATATGAGATACAAAAACTCATTTAAGAAGGTATGGAACTTGTTTGAGCTAATCATGCCACGTAGTAACAAGATAATTTAGAATATCAATTCTAAGTGGCATTACCTCACATGTTCACATTTTCTAGGATTGTAATATGCACATAGCTTATTGCTCCCCCATAATGTGATAGTTCATTTATTTTCAACAAGAGGCAAGTGAAATCAAATAAGAGATAATTAATGAACATTGTAAAGTTTGAATTTCTCATGAGAATGAAAATACCACATGGAGGCAATATAATATTGTTACGTTAATAATAACTGATATACCTCATGTACACACATTTTAGGATTGTGAGGTGGCAAAGCACATCACTCCCCCAAAATGAGATAGTTCATTAATCTCTCAAAAGATGCAACTAAATTAATCATAAATTGCAATAAAGGCTCAACACAAAACAAACAAGTACATGGAGTACTAACCAACAAACACATACTAGATTACTCAAGATAGGTAATTAGTAAGCACACCATATACAAACACATGCTAGATACAAAACTAACACATGCAAGGGGCAAGGAACTTTCAATGTATATAATTTAAATACAAGTTACCGCAAGTAGACACATTGGATATGAGATAGATATATGATGATACAAATGACTTGGCTTGAGTAAATATGATTTATGAAGATCCCTTAATTCTTCATACGATAGCCATGTCTCCAATGCCCTCCAACAACACCTATTGATCAAGTTTTAGCTTGTTGGTCCCCAACCAAGTTGGGTCCTAAGAGGTTAGTCACAATAGGCTTGGCAACCCAAATGGTTCGTTTCTTGACACCACTTTGAGTGCCAACATATTTGGCAAACACATTGCCAACCTTATCCTTTCGAAGGGAATAAACATCATCAATAATGATAGGTTTGGATAAGGTACCATTAGTGCATGAGGAAGCGAAGTGGCCCTTTTCACGGCATAAGTAGCAATGTCGGCTTCCTCCTTTCTTCTTAGTTGATTTCTCAACTTGAGGAGTTCTAACTAGATTATCCTTGGGAAGAGGCCTTTCTTCATCTTGAGGTTGAGAATGAGATTGAACTTGTGGCCCCTTCCCTTGTTGCTTCTCACTAAGAGGCTTCTTCTTTAATGGGCAAGACCTAACATGGTGCCCTTCAACCTTGCACTTGAAGCAAACAATCTTGGACGAATTCTTGACTTGTTCTTGGCCCTTGTTCTTCTTGATTCTATGATTCTTCTTGATATCGGACTTCTTGTTATTATTGGAGTTGAATCCAAGTCCACATGACAAACATGTTGTCAAGTGCGGACTTCCCATGACGCTTTTCCAAGTATTTCTTCAAAGAAGCGACTTGGACCTTGAGCTCTTTTATTTCCTCTACATGGTTAGTAGAAACACAAGTAATAGAGTAAGTAGATGATTCATTGTTAGAGCAACAAGGCATGGAAAACAATTCATCACAATATGTAGAGATATTATGAGTGAATGGATTAATAGGACTAGCACGAGGCAAAATAGAATTTTGAGTAGAGTTTGTGCTAATGTACACATGAGGCTCACAAGATATCACCTTTGTAGTAATAGCCTCATGAGCTAACTTTAGCTTATCATGTGAGACTAAAAGATCCTCATGAGAGCCTAAGAGTTTTTCATGACTTTCTTCCAATTTCCCATAATTGCTAGTTAGCAACTCAAGTTGAGCCTTTAGCTCAACATTCTCCTTCAATGTAGATGCTTCACAATAAATAGTGTTAGTAGCACAAGCATCATTATTAATAGAAATAGGAGAAGGCAAATTGGCAAACCCTTTTGAATATGAAGCTTTAAGTTGAGTATGTTCGACTTTTACCTCATCATTTTTAGTTTTAAGACAATTAACCACCTCAAGATTTCTATCATGAGATTCCTTTAATTTTGATAACTCTAGAGTAAAAGTCTCTTCAAGAGATTCATTGGTGGTTTGTTCTTCTATAAGAGCTTCCTCTAGTTTTGCAATTTCATTGGAATAGTCACACTCGCGGCTATAACACGCGTCAATGCATGCTTCCAAATCCTTAATGGTGATATTGCGCCTATCAAATGCTCTAATGATTTCTAGGAAATTGGCACAAGCATCTTTATCCTCATAAAGGATATTGTGAATCATTTTACCTTTCTCCATTAACGAATCATTGTCATTATCATCGTCATCATCATCGTCATCACCATCATAATCATCATCATCATCACTAGATGCAATGGTGTTCAAAGTAGGAGCTACCTTTTTACCTCTAGCCATAAGGCAAAAGTGAGATATGGTAGATGATGATGAACCATTACTTGAAGCGCCACTTAAATCCACATCTTGTTCCATGGAATGTTGAGTTTCTTCTACATGGTTAGTAACACAAGTACTAGAGGAAATACAACCATTTTTACTATGGCAACAAGATGTATCAATCATATCATTATAAGATTTAGTCAAGGAATTTCTACATGATATGCATGGACTATCAACACAAGCATGTAAATAATTTTGGGTGCTAGATGTGTTTAAGTCCATAGACAAAGTATTGCAATAAGATAGAGATGAAGAATCGTCAACAATAAGCTTACTATCAAGATTGCAATTTTTGTCACTACTCACCATATCATCATGTTGTGCCTTGCCACATGTTGGTGAAGTAGAAGAAGTTGAGAACTCACCACGCCCGGAGGTGGATGGAGATTAATCATCCCCACAACTTTTGGACACATCATATTTATCTTGAAGCTTGGTCCATATCTCATGAGCTTTCCAAGATGGCCTAATTGACTCAAGAACTACAATGCTAAAATATTTGAAAAACACATTAGTAGCTTGAGTATTGAGATATAAGTTTTTCTCATCCTCTAAAGAGCAATCAATACCCGTTGGAGTAGAAAAACCCATATCTACAATTTTCTCTATATTTGGACCCATGTCCTTAAAAATATTAAGCATACTAATTTTCCAAGTATTATAATCTGTGCCATCGAATATAAAAATGTCATTATGCACTAATCCCCTAGCCGACATCTTTACTCTCTAGGTTGTGAAACCCTATGAAGAGAGACCCGGCTCTGATACCAATTGAAAGGACACGGATGTCGCCTAGAGGGGGGGGTGAATAGGCGTTTAAAAATAATTACGGTTAAGGCTTGAATAAATGCGGAATAAAACTAGCGTTCAATTTATCAAGTCAAAACCTAAACAAACTAGGTTCACCTATGTGCACCAACAACTTATGCTAAACAATTCAAGCAACTATGTGATAGCAAGATATGTTACTTCAAGCTCGATGGCTATCACAAGGTAAATTGCATAAGTAAAGAGATCGGGTATAGAAATAACCGAGAGACGAGGAGACGATGATTTATCCCGAAGTTCACTTCCCAATGGAAGCTAATCTCCGTTGGAGAGGTGTGGAGTCACAATGAATCCAAGCGCCCAATGGCTCACCTTATTCTCCTCGTGCCTCCACCAATGCGGAGTGCCACGATCCACTATGGGACCTTTGAGGGCGGTCACCGATCCCGTACAAGGTTGGGGCAATCTCCACAACTCAATTGGAGGCTCCCAACAATATCCCGCGAGCCACCAAAACTCCGGGACAACAAGGTCCGGAGCTACCAAAACTCCGAGACAACAACAACCGTCTAGGGCACTCCAAGTACCCAAGAGGACAAGCTCAAGGGCACTCCAAGAACCCAAGAGTAACAAGCTTCTCAACCTTTCACTCGAACGAATCCTCGTAGAGAACTCAAACCGATGCAACCTATGCAATGGCAAGAACACAAGAAGTGCTCAAATCCTTCACTCTCAAATACCACCAAAGCAACAAATGCTATGGGGGGAGAAGAGAGGAAGAACAAGGAAGAACTCAACAAATGAATCCACAAGATCTAGATCCAAAGACTTTTCCCTCACTAAGAGGAGAGATGGATTGGTGGAATGGTAGATCTAGATCTCCTCTCTCTTTTCCCACTAATTGGAGGCAAGAATCATGGAGGAATAGAGAGAGAGCAAGCTCCAAAATGTCAACAATGGTGGGGGAAAACTTGCACAAAAGGTGGGAAACCAATGGGGAAGAAGGCCCCTTTTATAGGCCCCCAAAATCAGCCCGTTGGGGGCATTCTGCGCCACCCCGGCCTCCCAGGCCGGCCAGGCTGGCCTCCAGGCCGGATGGTTCGGGTAGGGGTCCGGCCTGGGAAGCCCACCCCGGCCTGAGGCCGGCCTACGAGTTTCCAGAAAAACCCCTTCACTAAAAACGCGATATCTTTTGCATCCGGACTCCGTTTTCGATGATCTTGGGCTCGTTGAAATCGCAAGAACGAGCACTACAAGATTATGCAAAGAAACATCATATTACATCATTGGATGATAAAACAAAATGATGAAAGTTATTACCTCTCTATAAAGGAACAACCGGTAAAACCTCCAATATCAAAAACGCAATAAGTTTTTCATGCGAAACCCGTTTTTGATGAACTTGAGCTTGTATTGAAGCACATGACAAGCTCAAGAACCACACATGGAGAAAACACAAATAAGAACCAAGAAATATTATGCCAAGTATGCAAAGGTTTGAGCTCTCTCCGAGTGATGCGATCAAGTTGCTAATATGAGAGCCCCTCTTGATAGTACGGTTATCTATCCTATAACCCGGTCTCTCTCCTAATGCTATGGGACCGGTAAAATAGAAAACCTATCAAGATCATACCTTTGCCTTGATCATTCCACTTGAGCTAGATGATGAAGATCTTGACCTCCTCAAGATGGAACACCTTTCTTGATTTCTCTTTGCTTTGTGAAGACACAAAGATGCTCCCCCATATGCAACTATGGGAGAGGCTCTTTTAAGTACATATTTTCTTGAAAATTATCTCCAAAAGAGTGGCAAGCTTCAAGAATGTAATCTCTTCGATATGCTCCCCTTGAACTTGCACTTCTCGAACTTGATGACGACCACAACTTGACGTCATCCATCATGGACTATATGAAATCTTCCTTTTGATACAAGCCCATGGAAAGATACCTAACTCCACATAGATATACCACACGCACATATAATGGGTTAGAACACAAAGCTATATGAACAATTACTTACGATACCATGATACCACATGGTGCATCTTCTTGCTTTGTGAGTTGATCAATATTAACCATCGCTTAGCACTTTTCCTTGATCAACCTTTTATCTTTTATTCTCTCTTCATAATAATGATGTCTTGAAGGTAAAGATGAATGATCACACAATATTCTTCTTCAAGACATACTTGCAATATGCTCAACTCTCTCATGACCAAACTTGGGATATTCACATGAATAGCACCTTGGTCACCACTTGATTATCTTGAATCCAACACATGGACATAAATCATTGCCTATGGACAAACTCTACAAGTATAGCTCAATGCAACCATTAGTCCATAGTGATTGTCATCAATTATCAAAACCACACATGGGGAACCATGCTATTTCACCAGCATATATATAATAGGTTAACTAAGTCTTGTTGAGTACCTCCCGTACTCAGGTTTGCTTAAATTTGGTTCAGGTGGAGTTCGTCACTTCGGTGGTGGTTCAACGTGGACATCGACGAGTAGTTTGAGGTTCCCAGGTAGCAGCCTGGAATCTAAGGGCTGGGACGTCGCCTTATGTTGCGGCCTCTTAGGCCTTCTTGGTTCTTGTTGATTAGCAACATAATTATCCTTCTGTTATCTGATGTAATGTTGGGTCATGTGACCTCTGTTTGTAAAGCTATACTCTAGTAACACCTGTTGAATACAACTTCCATGTTTAGAGTACTGATTTTGTCGGTTGTTGGTTTCGAGCTCATTGTTATACGGTTTTGGCTATGCCCGCATAGTTGTCGCAGTCGAGGTGTTGTGGAGCCGATGATCCATGTCCGATCCCGCCTGCCGATGTGATTCGGCCTAGGGCTAGGTAACCCCAGTAACCCTCGATTGTTGTTGCACTTTCTGGACACATAGCAGCTATGTATAGCTTTGGTCCTTTTTCCTTCAGTTTCATTCGACTCGTAGACGCGTGGTTATGCATAGTTGGTTATGACTAGCATGGACACAGGGAGTAGTAGTACCGTGGTGATCTGGCCTGCGTGCCGATGAATCCGGTCTGCCTGCCGTTGTTTGTTGCGGCCGGGGCTGGTAACCCTGAAGCCCTTGTGGGTCCATGTCTAGGAGCACATAACAGTATGTATATCTCTGGGTCCATGTCGTTACACTCGCCGGATTCCTCTTTAACATATTGCAGTGCAAAACATATGCGAACGCAGAAGTAAGCACCCGATCGTCACGATCAACTTTCCCATGGCAAACTTTTTTGGCGGTGCGTGCTAAGAGAACACTAATGCTGGAGTTTCATTGAGGAGTCATCTTCTATATAACTACCGCCGTATATAGAATATACAATATATAAGATGCACACAAAAACATTCATAAAGTAATGCGATGTGATATGGTCTTCGCATCTCCATGTCGATAATTATAATGAACTTACCATGACCACATCACATACCCCTACAAAATAAACTTAGATGTTTCTATTTTATCTTTTGCATTTTTTACGTGGGTTAGGGGCTTTCGAATAAGAACCGTTTCTACCTACAAACTTTAAACACAACACCGAGCATATAATTGTGTGTTACATATCCCTTTCGGGCCTCCAATTGAAAATTCTATGACATCTATTTAAGAGAGACAGACACCCTAGTATCCATTTTTATACGGTACAAGCCGCATGTCAGTCATGGAACTAGTCTCGCATAAGCGTACGCGTACAGTCGGTCTTAGGGCCGCTTCATCATACAATACCAACACCATGAGCAAGTGCACGCGAGGAGGTGAAACCTATAAGGTCGATGCCCTCAATCAACATGAGTTCTAACCGTACTATATATCTACCACAGATCTTCTCTGATACCATTAAAGGGCTATGTAGTAGAATAACAAAAAAATTCTACTCACGATAACCAGAAATAAGTTAGGATCTATAACTATGCACATATGAAGTAACGGAAAAGATCGGAGATAATACCCTTAAAGAACGATAGCGGGGATTACGCTTCCGCACAAGCATTGACGATAGAGTCATACGTAGCCGACCTCAAGGCAGTGTAGTGGATGGCAATGCGAGTCTAGCACCAAAATAATGATGTCTTGCAGGGTTTACACACATACGGTGTAACCGATGGCTCCTGAGGCTCCGATCAAGCAAAGGATCAGAGGTAGAGGGATGGACTGGAGAGAACTCTACATGGTGGTGG